>CM030840.1:2787753-2967753 GCA_018105865.1 Metaphire vulgaris
CCCTTAACTGGGTGCCCCGAGTCCATTTTGCATTGAGTTACAAATAGTTGCCCAGTTAAGGGGTTAATTTTGCGTCGGTGGTTCTCGAGCTTTTTCGATCCGCGTCTCTCGATCTTGGTCAAGTCCAGATCATCCCAAGGCACCCGGCGTCAAATTTGAACAAGAGCACTTTGCGAAATAGCATCTTTTGGACAGGGGCGGACAGTGGCGTAGCCAGGATTTTCGGAAGAGGGGGGTTGGTTTAACTTGGTTTTGGGTTTTGACCGTGACCAACTTTGGAAAAATCCTGACAAGCAAAACAAAAATTCCTTATCACCTCTACATTTTTAGTTTTACCGTCTCTATAGCCAAGGGGGTTTGACCCCAAAGACGCGTAAAAAATAAAAATGTATTTAAACTCATAAAAAGTATTTTCCGACGGCCAAGGGGGTTTAACCCCCAAAATCCATCCTTGGCTACGTCACTGGGGGCGGACATGCCACGGTCCAAATGATACACAGGTACCGGGCCTACTTGATAAATTAAAATTTATGAGTCTAACATTTCTATTATAACAATAGTTTTAAATGGCCTTTGTGGAGGCCTTTGCTACAGCAAAGACGACATGTTTAGTTCATTATTTAGATCAGTGCTTCTCAAACTTTTCACCTTCGAGGACCGGCATACAATTTTCCTTTTGCGCCAGCCAGGGACCGGTGCCATAAAAAATTGTTTCCTTGTAATTTGTATTTTTAAAATTTTATAACACCTCATTATACATCTGAATATAAATTTAATATAAGTTTTATAGTTATTGTGTGTGTTTGTTATAGAAATAGAATCTCGTTTTAAAACAGTTTTAAACAGTCACAAAAGGAGACAATAGTAATTTTTTATTCTCGACTCACGTTGCGGACCGGCACCGGTCCGCGGACCACAGTTTGAGAAGCTCTGATTTAAACTAATTACCAGTACTCTAGTAATATTGTAAACAGACGACAGACCGACCGTGCCCCGGTAATCGTATACACCAGAGTTTATCAAATATTATGGAACCGCTGTCCACTTCAGCGGTTTTGTAACATGACGCGACCCCATTCATAGCATGTAAGCTCAATATCAATGTCAGCGTTGTCAAAGCGCTTTTTATTTTGGCTTTTTAAACCATGCGTACAGCGCTATATAAATTGTCCTGAAATAATAATAATAATAAAAATAAAAATAAAAATAAAATAATAATAATAATAATAATAATAATAATAATAATAATAATAATAATAATAATAATAATAATAATAATAATAATAATAATAATTTTAAAAAATGCATTAGGTCATCTGGCGAGCGTTAGTTGAAAAGAATCTGCTGTTTTTTTTATAAATGGCAAAACAAAAGCTCTGATTCAATCTGAATGAAAATATGGCAAATATATTCGGTAGATTTATTTATATTTTTGCCAAAAATAAGACAAAAGGAAGAATTCGATATTGGAATTTCATAAAACTTGTTTTTTTTAATTTGCCAGAAACATACCTTTGTTACGCGTCTTAAAACTCCTATGAGTATGGCACAATCGCTTTACCGCTTAATAGTGTCAAACATCGAGATTCACTATTGTTAGTGAGGTTTTAGAGCAAAATGGTCGGAATACGCTTTCCTTGCGTTATTGACAAATAAGATTATTTTTCCCCAAGTACTATAGGCCAGGGTTTCCAAATCTCTTTTGGGACTGCGACTAGCCGACTACCTCAGCGGCTTTGTAACATGCCGTGACCCTGCACACTTATTGTCAACTAAAATTGAATAAAATACTAATCATTTTAATAGAAGTTGTGTATGGAGGATTGCAGGCATATGAATTTCTTAAAGCCTAAGCCAACTTACAAGGCTTGTGACAGCGTGGTATTGGTTAGAAAATGAGGCTTTTGAATCTAATTTCGCGCTACACCGCGACCCATTAGACTGAGCCCTGCGACCCACAGTTTGGGAAACATTGATGTACTGTACACTGACTGCATGACTGCAATGGTGTTTGTGTTAATTTGACTTTTTAAGTGATCGCGACGGCGCCTGTGAACCTACATGAAAATATGTGTACCCGGTCTTTAAAAAAGTTAATTCTAAACTGTTATTGGGTAAAAATTGGCACCTGAACACCGAATGGTCTTGACAAGCAAATTAGAAAAACAGCACTTTGTGGGTAATAGCCTAATTGGTACTAGCCAGGGCGCGATTTGTAGGGGAAGAGGGGAATCCCCCCCACTGCCCAACAGCATCCCCTACTGCTACATCCAGTGGAGGCTCCACCGGGGGGGCAGGGGGCCCGTGCCCCTATTGAGTGCCTGGCCCCTCAGTGCGCCCCCAGTTGGGACCCTATACTTAATGCTACATACATTAAACAACAAATGGTTGGCCCCCATGATTAGAAGTTGCCACCCCAACGCCCCCCACTTGCCAAATCCTAGAACCGCCACTGGCTACATCCCCCCACCACTACATCCCCCCACTGCTACATTTCTCAACAACTGCATCTCCCAAGCTCAACATATCCCCCACTGCTCCAGGTCACAAATCGCACCCTGGTACTAGCCTATGCTTATTTTGTAATAATTCACGGCTCCCTGGAAGGATTCCCGGCTCCCCAGGGGACCGAGGCTCACACTTTGTGAGCCACTAATGATACACGTATTTTAGGCCTATATATACGCATTATAGACTTAGGCCCTATTCAGGGCAATGTTGGATTTGAACGAGAAGGTTTAACCCCCTCCAGATTAGTTGAGGACCATTTCTTCAAGAGGATCGATATTTTGGTCTTTGCTTACTAGAATTCGAAAATTTAAGAGTGAGCATGTCCCAACCCCCCCTTACCACTGTTTTTAAAACCCGGCCACTCATACACCAAACACATGTATTGAACAGAGGAAATGGAAGTCATAATTCTTGAACAGATCATATATAGGCCTATGCAAAAATGAAACTCAGATCGAATATCTCCCACTGTAAACGAAAGATGCACGGAGTCTCAGAGAGACGCAGTAACGCAAGCAGGCAGAGGCGTAGGAGTCAGTGGCGGCTCCACCGGGGGGAGGCAGGGGAGCCTGTGCCCCCTATTGAGTGCCTGCCCCCCTCAGTGGCCCCCCAGTTGGGACCCTGTACTTAATGCTACATTCATTAAACAACAAATGGTTGGCCCCCATGATTAGAATTTGCCACTCCAACGGCCCTCCACTTGCCAAATCCTAGAGCCGCCACTGGTAGGAGTAAAAGCTTGGGTCGGGGCTCGAGCTTTGCGGCCTAATAGAAGTCTAAGCCTATGCATGCAGGCCTCTATACATCTTCTGTAGCAGTTCGCTCATGCAACAGGCTAAAGCGAAAAATAAAATAAGAATATTTTGCTCATATGAGGAAAAAGAAAAATACGGTAATTGTAGTATTTAGGCGAACAAAACAGCGCTATAAGATAAGAATGAATGCATGACGCAAATACACCATGAAATACACGAAGAGGTAGCTGTTTACGATTGTTCGGACGTGGAAAAACTCCGATATTTAATTTGAAATGCGCACATCAAGCGGTCCTGATGCCGACAGGCAGCTGCGGAAAACGCGTTTCCAATGAATTTTGATGTATTTGCTAGATATCAGAGCGATCCATCTTGACGATGCTTTTATGATAGCCATACATACGCGCGTCGTCGTCGAAATGAACTTCGTGGGTCGGCGTACCCAAGCGATTTGCCGCGGGACAGCAGACCCGGCGAACCGGACCCTGGAATTATCCGGCACTGTCAAATCCCACGGGAACTTCGTCATGCACACGGTAGTAGTGGATGTTGCGAGAAGAGCTTATTTGGAGGCTGCAATGTATGATGCTTATCATCAAAATGCATATCGGCAAAAATTCTCCATCGAACGCGAAGGCTGCGGGGGTTTCAGTAGATTTCGGTTTCCCGTAATTATTATGCGCAATGTGATAATAAACTCGCCTGCTGGATTAACCGACACGAGGATACACCCCTAATCCAAAAAGAGCAGTGAGAATTCAGAGATAGTAGTAGTAATGATGATGATGATGCTAATAATAATAATAATAATAATAATAATAATAATAATAATAATAGTAATAATAATAATAATAATAATAATAATAATAATAATAATAATAATAATAGGCCTAATAATAATTGGCGTAGCCACGGGGAATGGGACACGGGGTCTGGCACCCTATTATGGTTGGGATCAGTCATGGGATTTGCATTTTGCACAAAACCGTAGGCCTAAGAGCTTCATTCGACCTTTAAAAGTAAAACCTACGCTTCAAAGCATATACTGGTCTCTTCCATTTTAATAGCTGCACATCTTCACTGTGCATCAAAATGGAAACTGATCCGAGAAAGAAATAAAATCCATGCATTGACTTACTTTTTAGTTCACGCAACAGCCGGTAGCCTAAATTCGTCATCGGGATCTGGATTACTGTACTACTGTAGTTCTATGCACGTTAAAGTAATAAAATGTGAAAGTTCTGCCGAGTGCAACTGTTTCGAATGACGGAGAGAAAACAGCTCAAATATCAAAGACGTAACACTGAACTTCTGGGTCCCTGACTCACTTACTCAGGGCCGCCGAGAGGGGGTAGGGGGCAAATGCACCGGGGCCGCCCGGCGGTCTGGAGGGGGCCCGGGCCGATGATGAATAGGCCTATGTATAATTAACAATAATAACACTAAAGAAAGGTTAGGATGTTTGTTGAGCAGAGGGGCCCGGGACAAATTAAACACCACATCAAAAAGAACAGCGTGAAAAGAGCGACAAGCAAAAAAGGTCATGACTAATTTTTGAGAGTTGCAACTTGGGAAAATCAATGATGAGTAAAAACGGTCGTCAGCAAATTTTAAGACGTCAGGGGCCCTGCCGGCCATTCTGCACAGGGGCCCGGAATTTCTCTCGGCGGGCCTGCATTTAGTCGGAGGAGCCTGGGTATTCTAAATTTCTTATCTCTTCTAGCTTTCTTAGAGTTCTTAGACTCGCCTATATAAATTTATTCCTAACGATTGCGCTACAGAAAACTTGAACACGGTATCCAGAGTATTCCAGACAGTCCGGTACTGAATTCCTTCTCTTAATAAGTTAATATCTTGCACAGCGATTTTAATAATGCATTGATTTCTTGGGGAAAACAGGCGTCTATACTCAGTTATCAAATTTAGGAAACTGAAATACTTTGGCCACATAGTACGAGCAGACAATCTATGTACGATGATACTGCATGGCAGAATTAACGGCAAGGGAAAGAGAGGCCGGCCTCGTAGAAGATGGACGGATGATATTGTGGAATGGACAAAACAACCACTTATCAATTGCATCAGAACTGCAAAAGACAGAGTCACGTGGAGAACCTTGTCGTCAGCCTGCATAGCCTCCGACCCTCAGCAATGAGGATGGACGATACCATACCATACCATACCATTGATTTCTTGATATCGCCTACCAGACACAAGAAGAATCTATTGGCTAGCTGATCCGACTGTATTGGACACTAGAGTAGGGCAGTGGCGGCCAGGGGGTGGCCCGTGCCCCTATTGAATGCCTGCCTTAGTGCCCTCCCCCTCCAGTTGGGACCCTTATACTTATATTACACACTAGGGTTGTTTGTCTTATGCGGCGATTTTTCTGGAAATATGCGGTACTAAGAGTTCTAATATATGCGGAGAAATTGCAGAACTGTTCAATTGAAGCGCCTAGCCAACACAACATCTTAACTCGTCATTCGACGGATGTAAACCAAACGGCACAATGGAACAAGTCACCAGAAAGTCTAATACAATGCTAATTAATTATGCAATCATAGAATACATTGTTACAGAGACAATATAAACCAGAATTTCTCATAAGACTTAGCATCTTAAAAGCTCTGAGGGGCTGACCATTATTTACGTGAACAATTTAGGGGGGGTTGACAGCTGTTGACATGACAGGGGGATGGGGGGTCAAGAGAAGTTGACGTCAACAATTTCACTTTTTAAAAATAATCAAAAAATAGGAAATTTCATGGAATACTACTTACTACAATGGAAAAAAACATGGCAAAAAGGTCATCACCACCACATTTTGACACTCGATGAGGAAAAAATGGTCATCATCACCACACAAAATAATAACCTTGTTATTGGGACCTGTCATTGATCTTGGGGGGGGGGGTCACAAGTTTTTGACGTAATTATGGGGGAGTGAAAGTTGACAGTTGTTGACAAGAGGGGGGAGGCGGTCAAACATTGCCCAAAAATTGTTGACATAATTAATGGACAGCCCCTGATGTGAAATAACAATATTGGCTTCAAAAGTAATATAAATTGTGCATGCTCAAACCATTTACCTCAGCTAGGGAGTTCATCATATACTTTTCTTTAGAAACTAACTGAATTCTAGACTCAACTCCATATCTATTCATTTTGCAATCATCAGAATTTAAGTCATCACAAATATTTTGCTCTAATACCTTTCATAACGTCTACAGCGAGAGACTAGTTTTGCCTAGAATTACAACTTGAAATGTTAAAACTTTGTACAAAAATCGCAAAATATGAAACAATCAACACATTGCAGAGAAATTTTGTCTATATAAAATACTATTTGACATTACAAACTTGGTCTTTGCCATATTACGGGGAGAAAATTACAATATATATTTAATTATAGAACAATTTCGTAAATTAATATTCATATTCATGATCGCTTCAAACTAAAACATCTAAAACTCTGGAACGTTAAATGACAACTCAAATATAAATTCAATAAATTTACAATTAATCAACTGACTTTTGATCGTTTAGCTGCTAATGTTTGTTTGATAATTAAATACCAGCAACAAAAACAAAAAACATTAAACAGAAAATCAACTTTAAAAAATTCGAGACATACAAGAAAAAATACAGTAAATATCTAAACTTTTACTGCCTCTATCGAAGCCCAAATTGACAATCAATTGATAAATCAATCGATAAATCAATCAATCACTCAACAACTGCTGTCTCCAAAACAGAACAACCTTATGGGTCTCAAAATCCCCGCAATCTACAACCATGACAATATGGAATTCAACAACGGACACAATCCAGCATTAATCCAAAGAAGACAACTACGAGAAAATTATCAAAACCAAAATCCGTGCAAAGATGTGCAAGAAAGAATTCTTAAATACTGATAATTTGAGATTCAGAACATGTTCAACAACGCAAAATCAACTGCACAGAGCATCACGACAAAAATCGAACGTCAGAAAAATTATAATACAAAACGAAACTGACAAAAACGTCAACAGATTCACAAGTAACCTTTCTTTATCGACTCTAAACTAGAAACACAAAGACCGATTTTTTAAAAAAACACAAAAAATCTGTGCATTTTAAAATGAGAGAAGAGATAGTGAACAGAATGCCATCGCACAAATCGTACAAGTATAAAAATGTCAATAAACGTCGTGACGATCAGAAATTGACACCACACCCTCCCCGGAGGCAAGGGCATGCCACCAGCTAGTAGGTACACTCCTGCACCTCAACCATTTGACGACGACATGCTTGAATCTCCACGCATCCCTCCGCCGCCAACCGCCGGCTGGCTGTTCTTGGCGTACGGAGGCATCTGGCTTGCCATCACTGGCATCGACGGGGCATACATCTGTTGGCTTTGGCCCGACGTACCGTTAGCCACCGGTTTAACGTTAAACTCCGACTCCTCCATATCAGACGGCTTGTACTGCGTATTCTCCAGCCGGCTGATCAGTCGCTCGTCCTCGTCGCCAAGTTCTCCGCCCATTAAAGTCGGTTCTCCCACGAGCATGACGTCCTAGAATTATGAAGCCAACAGTGTTCCATAATGCATGTACAATGTACATTTGGACTCTTCATAATTATGCAATATCTCAGAACAGAACAACGCTTATGGGCCTCAAAATGCATACTGCAAAAAGTACCAAATGCGCAATTACAAAAAGTACCGAATGCGCACTACAAAAAGTACCGTAACTTAAGTATTCGCACGGCACAAAGCAAGCAGTCAGGAAAATCACTGAATGCAAGGATGGCAGCCTTTTGAGGCAAAATGCATGGCAGGAAATCTAATCCAGACTTATCCATGGTAAGAGGACAGTTTGGCAGTTTAAAGGGGGTGAGATAACGAATTTCCACTGTACCATAACCTTGTGCATATAAAAAATATACAGTAAGCAACATAAATGTGCATGTTTTCTGCATACTGCATATGCCATTCTAAGCAAAAGAATGCATATATAAGTATATATGCACATGAGGGAATGCTGATGTACATATATTGTAACCTCATACTTTTATCAATTTCAATATTGAAAGAGGTTTCTTTACATCACATTCAAATTAGCTTGAATCGAGTCTACATTAACCCCTTAACTGGGTGCCCCGAGTAATGCTCATCCATTTTACATTGAGTTACAAATAGTTGCCCAGTTAAGGGGTTAAGAAACATGTAAAATTCACGAGACAACGAAACCACTTATGATGTATCTTGCTAATGCATGCTAAGTTTTTGGGGCGGAAGTTTTTGGGGCGGAAGTTTTTGGGGCGGAAGATGGCTGACAGAGCGCGTTCAAGCCCCGTTAGTGCCCCTAGTGGCTTTCACACGGGCAGTAATGCCTTCTAAGCCACTTTAAAACATGCTAAGATGCATAGAAGCACAGTAACACATCAAGGGCACCATAGAAGCCAGATACCTGTACAATGTTCGTAAAGATCGGTGGTCCCGGCGACTTCTTCTGTCTACCACCAGGTGGAGTTCCACTTCTTGGAGGTGCATTCGCACCGGACTGCGCTTTCTTTTTGCGTCTCTTCGCTGTGGGTCTCACCGTCTCTAAAGCGCGAAGGCAGAAGTATAAACAACACCGAAAGCAATAAGCTAGACTAGTAATCTGTGTTTTCATCGGGTTTAATCATTAATTGAAATCACTTCGGTGGGACGCCGAAACGAGGCAAAACTATTTATATATCTTGTGTATCGTCTTGTATATCATCTCACCAGGCGGCGCCACAATTCTCTGCCACTTCTGAAACAGCGTGGTCTTCAGGCAGTCACGTGGACTGAGTCCGTAGACTTTGTGACGACACATCAGCTCCTGCATTGGCTCCAAAATGACACAGAGCTTCAGAAAACAGATACAACGAAAGATACAAAAAGATACAAAAAGATACAAAAAAGATATCTAGTGACTAGCTAAAACTTATTTCATGTTCATAGCTAAAACTTATTTCATGTTCATAATGATATTTAAGCCCACAGTGTTGCAATGATGATGATGATGATGATGATGACGACGATGATGTGTTCTCTGGCATAAGGCAGGCCCAATTGGATTCTGCTACCCAGGGATGAGATGACCGAGGCAGTTTCCCATTGCCGTCCTCATGGACGATTAGGGTGAACCGCTTGCCTAAGGTCACTACGCAGTGACTAAGGGTCAGATTCGAACCTGCTATCCTCTGGGTACTTGTCAAGAATCCCACAATTCCATTCTGTGTCCCTGCGGTGTTTTAACATAGGTATGCAAATATTGCATCATCGTATGGATTCGTCAATACATCCTGTCCTGATCTCAACTGAGATCTTAAAACAGAAGGTGCTTATATCCCCATCAATTAATTACCGTATACAGAAAATGCAAGAAAGCAAGTATATAACTGAACTGTTCATACCCTGAGGAAATCCAGGGTGGCATTTGTCAGGCCTTGGCAAGTGATGTTCTGAGACAATTGGTCTACCATCAAAGGGTCCTAAAAGCAGCAACACAGACTTTTAAACCGCTTAAAAATTACCATAACTGGTCGTTCACACTAACGTAGAGTAGATTTCAAACACTGACAATATGCATGTAACATTCTCGTCTCATCTCAAAAGTCAAAACTACAAAACCACTACATCTTGTGCCTATGGCTCATAATATCAGATATGAAGAAATCTGATAAGAAGAACTACTGCAAAACAATCCAAACTTCTAAATAGAGCACAAAGAAAGGATCACATATCCAAGGCCTGAAGCCTATACTGCCTGCAGGGACGTAGAAAGGATTTTAGGTTGGGGAGGGGAGGCTGAAGCCCAAGATTCACTTCCCTCCCTTTCTTTTTAGCCCGCAATGCCATTTGGGCTTGGATTCATTTTGGGGGGGGGGCAGGTTCAGCCAATGCCTAGCTACGTCCCTGACTGCCTGCTTCTTAAAAGGCATCGGCGCCATCTACCTGCATTGCCAAAACGTTCCGAGGGACAAGTTCGTGGTGTTGTCGGGTCATAAAATGCCACGAACGAATCCTCATGAGGTCGTCGAACGTGAACTCGAGAATCAAGCGCCCTTCCGTCACGACCTGAAAAAACGTCATTCAAATGCAGAACGAAGACAATGAAGGGCATTATTCTACCGATGGGCTCTCCTGGTCTCATTCTTACATCACTCGCATCATAGCACACAAGGTTCGGGATAGAAGTAAACCATAGACACAAATATGATCATATCCAGATCACTAGAGTTACAGGGTGCCAGAATAACAGGTGCCAGACAGTAGCGTAGCAAGGTTGTCCAGCGCCCAGGGGCAAATTGTAATAAAAGTGCCCTCAACTTTTGAAAAATCCTGACAAGCAAAAGAAAAGGTCATCACCTATTTCAATAAGTTAAGTCGTATGAAAACTAATGTTCCATGTAACTTAACTGGGTGAAATGGTGTGAATAGTGTGATCACCATTTTTTCTTGCCAGGACTTTTTCTTAAGTTGAAGGAAATCTGCACTCAGTATGTTATCCAGCCCGTGTTAAAAGACCATCTTAAAAAAATTGGGGGTTGATTTGGCACCCCACCTCAGCGTCCGGGAGCAGCTGCCCCTACCCCCCCGCACCACTATGCCACTGGCACCAGAATTATGAATGCAAAAATTATGGGGTGCTGGAATTATGGAGTTCAACAATGAGATCAATACACCATATAGAAATGCTTACAGCATTAACCCCTTAACTGAGGATCCCGGATATATCCGTCCATTTTACAGTGAGTTACAGTTAAATACCCAGTTAAGGGGTTAAAGAACTAAGATATTCAGTAAAATTCACTTTCAATACCAAACAAATTAAGTAATGTAGCAATTCCAATCTCAAACAGATAATTCTGAGCATACCAAACATCAACAAACACAACAAATCTTGCCTCACGTTACGGGTTTTCTTAACCTTGACAAAGGCTGGCGGTAGCGGCAAACGAGAGCAGAATCATAAATAAACGAGCAAAAAACCCGAAAAAAACAAAGTAATTAATTACTTTTGTGAAGACCGGTTTGCCATAATGTGTGACCATGAGCGCCTGTTCACAATCAAGAATTATTGAGGTGTTCTGAAAAGACTCCTTGCAAAACTTAAGAACGTAGTAGAGGTCGGTAATTCCACCTTCAAACATGCTTCGGAAATATCGAGGAATGAGGCTGCGGCCGATAGCTACAGAAACACAAACGACAGATCAAATGTATCGTCCAATGAAAGAGCACTTTACCAAATCGGGCAAAGCTACAAAGCTAGTTTACTTACTTACTTACAAGCATGCAGACTCCAAAAACAAATGGGAAATCAAAGCAGCGGCAGCACTGAATAATTCTTATTAGCCTGTAGAACCTTCCTTGTCGGCATTCATTCACAAGATGTGTGTGTGTGTGTGTGCACTACAACAACTACTCTTACGGACATTTTTGAGGCACTATTTAACTTACGAATGCCTTTTTGTGATCACAAATAAAAGACATCAGAATAACATTTGTAAATTGCAGTAATCATAAGTGTACAATTTCAGGACAGTTGCAAGAGGATTCTTGAAATTTTGACAAATACAAATCGATTTCAGCAGTAAGGTTTTTGCCACCCAAAATATGAATACACACAAAAAATGTTGGATTCAAAATTCTGCATGCATGATAGTCCGACATTTAATGTTTAGCAGCAATGAGCCTTTGACTCTGAATAGAAAGATTTGCCCTCTGAACCACAACTCAAGCTGCAAGTCGTTCCAGAATACTCTAAAATCTTGTCATTTATTATTATTATTATTATTATTATTATTATTATTATTATTATTATTATCATCATCATCATCATTATTATCATCATTATTATTATCATCATTATTATCCTGGATGATTTTTATAGCACCGTAAACATAGTTAATACTAAAATCAAAAGCACTTTGACAGCACTAACGTGTCAATGAGGTGACTCATGTCTAATCCATGGAATTACCAATAGAGTGAAATGACTCATGGAAAATGACTCAAGTAAAATGACCAGAGAAAAATGACCCAAGGGGAAAATGATCCAAGTGAAAAAGGAAAATGACTCAAGGAAAATGACTCAAGGGTACATCAGTGTCATAAAACAAAGCAGCTCCATATTTTTACAAAAAGTTTCTAATACAATTCTTAAATATCTGCATTGAAGCTCGTAATGTCAAGAGTGAGCTCATTCTTCATAAAAGAAACTAAATATAATTCCCCTACTGTATCTCTTTGGTCCACCTTCCATTGTAAAAGAGAGCGTAAGAAGGGCATCGTCTTCAAAAAATTCAGTTGCAAATGCATCCCACCACAGAATTTCACTATCCTGACAAATTCAACACAAAATAAACTGTACATGGACAGAAAAAAGTGCATTATCATCATTCCCCACACTTAACTAAATACATGAACAGCAAAATATATTTCACTAGATAAAACAAGTGTAAAATCTCCAAGCATCTAGAGCAGCGGTTCTCAAACTTTTTGGGATTTCTTGCGTGGTGGTCCCTTAGAAATTTTTGTGATGACTCGCGGACCTTATAAAATTTGAATTTTAAATTAACTGTAATTAACACATAGGCCACTTGTTTTGTCAAACAATTATTGAATGAGAAAATTGATAATCCTAGTCACCAAATTTACATCCAAATGAAATCAGTGCTCTTAACCCCTTAACCGGGCGCAACGGCTCAGAGCCGCCCAGTTTACATTGAGTTACAGATTTATTCCCCAGTTAAGGGTTAAAGCAATCGGTGTGTTTTGTGTTCTGAGGTGTCAGTGAGATATCTTGAAAAACTAATCCCTTAATGGTCCCCTTTGAACCATTTGGTGGTCCCCAAAGAGACCGCAGACTCCAGTTTGAGAATCACTGACATACATGACAAATTGCCTTTTGTGAAATCTGAAATCATGTTCCAGGTGATGACCACAAAATTAAGCATTGTAATATTGAACTCAGTCCCTACATCCAAAATTCATCGCTTGTACTTTTCCGCATTTCCGCTCCTCCACTAATTTAAATGAGCTGCAATTCCATTGATTGATTGCTTGATTGACTGACCTCAGTCCTCTGCTGAAGTCGTCTATTCATCTCATGAATTCTGAAATCTGGATGACCCATAAAAGGTGCTGGTCTCCTGTTATGAGCCATAAAAACACAACAATGTAGCATTCAATTCTTGACATATTCAAATCCTTAAGTGCTCAAGTGAAGTGGCAATCTAATGACAATTAAATAGTGTCTCAATCACACACGAATGGCAAAAAAGCAAACAGTAAAGAGCGATGTCAAAACTGTAAGGTTCAACTGGCCAATTATGACAGACCTGTGAAACTAGTTTCATGACCAAAATAATAAGTAACGAAGTAAAAAATAAATCAAACAGCAATATACATGTAAGCAAATTACTCGTATCAACTTAAAATTTATTTACTGTCACAAAAGGTTAAATCTCTACTCCTGAAACATACAAACGACGAAATATTTACATCATTGGAAATTCTCTGTCAAACATATCTGGCGGAGGTTGAACTGGCATTCCAAACTGAATTTTGCCAGAAATTTCTATCCCGATGAAACCGTTGCAAAGTCTCAACTACAATTTAAAGAAGGAACCAGACATACCAACATTCCTCTAAATTTAAAAATAAAACAATTCCCAAGCAGCTAAAATAATGCGCTACAAAAATTAGAAAAATAAATATATACAGCACCGAGGGCCAGTCTCTGAAATTTAGTATCTCAAAAGAAAGAAAACGATCAAGATTAAGAATTTAATTGATGTTCCAAATCGAGAACAAGATGCAATTATTCAGTTTTATGATAAATAAATTATTGTAACAACCTTTTTAAAAACGAATTTAATTAAGAAAAGTCGAGATCAAACATAATCAGTCTCGTTGCGAACAATGTCGACTCAACAGACATATCGCCCAAAATGATGGGCTGATGGCCACAATTGGCCAGCAAAAAAACGCGCTATATATATTGAGAATATACTTCCTAATAATCATAGTGACCATAGTAAAGTTAAGCATATTATAATCATTAATCTAATAATAATAATAATAATAATAATAATAATAATAATAATAATAATAATAATAATAATAATAATAAATAATAATAATAATAATAATAACAACAGACAATTTATTTAGCGCTTTTCAATGCACTATGCACATTTCGTCTTTCCTACTTATTTGCTTTGCAAGCATATTAAGGTTGTCGAAAAATAAGCAATTGCTATGGCAGGAAATCTGTAGGGCTCTCTGGCTACTGGTACTAAATACAGCGTTACATAAATTTACTTACTTATTTATTTAGGTCCGTGAAAAGTTTGAAAGCAATGACTTATTTTATGTTTACTCTATTATTTGTTTGATTAAGAAATTCGTGAAATCGTATTTTGATTAATATTGGTTAAATTCGTCTCGATAAAATATGGGAAGAAGTCGAAGTCGATCTCCAAGGCGAGGTATTTTGATCGAACTGGAATTTTATTGTTTAGCAAAAAAAAATCAGTGAGCGATATTATAGTACAACGTATTAGAAACGTTTCAGTGGCTCTTTAGAAAAATACTAATGTCGGATGTTAAAACTCTAGAAACTGTGTAGAATTTTCCATTTTCTTTCTTGTTTTCTTGATATATGCTCACTTAGAAGATAAATTTGGTGTCCAATTTCATCTGACACATCAAGAGCTTCAACTCGACAAGTAAACCATCCAGGTCTAGAAGTTGAACCTTATGGATGACAACATTACGTTGATGTAGATTATTCTGATTTAGAATCTTATATAAGTATTGAATTTTAGATTATTTGGAATGATAATTTAGAATCTTATATAAGAGCAGTGTCTCGCATTTTACCTCGGTAAACAGAACAAATTTTTTCAGTTCTTCATAAAATTACAAAACCAACTGATCTCTGGAATGACCTGGTCTTTGTTTTCCTTAGTGACGTTTTCACCTTGCATTTTCTCAGATCTTGCCAAAAATTTATCCATTTCAAATTTCATAGTAACTGTTACTATCGATTGAACATCTCACCATTTAATAATTTCAAAACGTAATTAGACCTGGTGTTGTTTTTACATTGTAAAGGTCGCTATAAAAAAAAAATGCATTATTATTATTGTGTGATTTTTATTTTTTTACACTTGCTCATCCGGCAAAATTGTTAGGAAGACTAGTAAAATTCTGAAATTCTTTCACGGCACAGCTGGAATCTCTAGCGGCACACTAGTGTGCCGGCTTTTGAGTTTACGAGACACTGCTTTAGAGTATCTGGTGCGGTCAAGAGATAAAAAGACGCGTATTAAAAAATGTGTGATTTTTATTTTGTTTAAAATTTGACAAAAATTAAAAATAGTAAAATTCTGCTGATCATTGATGCCGGTTTTAATTATGAATTTTTAGTGATATATTAATCTGCTCCTCCTTTTTAAAGGGCAGGAAGTTAGCAAAGTGGTAACAGCACTGGACGATAGAGCAGAAGGTTGCGGGTTCAATACACACAGGAGCCCTGAGGTTGATTCAACCTTACTCGCTAGAGGGTGGTGGTGAATTGAGGAGCAGTATTGAGCTATGAGGTAAAACATGGGTCTGGGGAAAGTAATTGCAACCTACCCCAAGGGCTTATACCACCTATGTCACTGATTGCCAAGACCGGAGATAAGCGCCGGAACCCAACGCTCACATCCGAGAACAGAAACTACCTACCTACCTCTTTATAAAACAAAGTAAGATAGTTTAGATTTTTCTTGTGAATTTTACCGTCATCATCATTATTATGTTTGTTGATGGCACATTATTGAGTTGTCCAATTAACAGTGATGCACTTTTTGTTAAGCATTTGCAATGAATGTTATGGAATGTTAGGTCACCATAGAAGTAGGTCAAAGTCACCTCACAGGAAAAGTCGATCAAGGTCACCCAGGCGGCGACGATCACCTGGACATCGGAGACGATCTCGGTGAGTTTTAGCCGCTGTATGCCGTTTGCTAGTTTTAATTTCATTCATCGCCATCATCATCATCTCTTCATCATCATCAGTTTACATAATCAGTTTAAGTTCTTAAGAGTCAGTTCTGTTGATATTTTGCAAGTACATATCAGTTCAAATTATATTTCGACATCAGTTGTGGTCATGTTTGATGTTCTCTTTCTATCTATCTATATATGAATCTTTGCATTGTGATCTGTTATAGAAACTTTGATTCTCTTATATGCTTTTCGGTACATATTTTTACCTTAGAAGATGTTCTTCAGTTCTGATTTTGGTCTTGTAACTTCTCTGCCGTATACTTCGGTATAGTTGATACCATGATGCAATGCAGATATAAATGGAAGGAGTGACGGTGTTTGAAAGTTATAGAAATGCTGTATAAATAAAATTTTACGTTCTTTTTAGTGTATATTTATGCATAATGATCTTGATGGCTAATAAGACATTTTCATTTGTCTTCATTTATCTGCTTTGGAGTCCATACATATAGTGCATATGCACGTCTCAAATCTTGGCTATTCAGAACTAGTTATTTAGTTATGTAATGCGTTCACGCAGTCTATCGACTAGTCACCACATTAATCTTGACTTTACTTACTTACTTACGTACTTACTTACTTACTTACTTACTGAGATGGGATATGGGTGTTGGATTCAGGAGATTTTGCATATGTATGGTGTGCAAACGAGGGGGGGAATGAAAATATGCCTTTTTTGCGTGCATACGTACGTACTATATGGATGAGCCCTTATGTGCAATACACTGTTGTGCTTCATGTAAAGAGTCAGACTGCATTCTTTTGCCCGTCTTTATCCTCAATCTAAAATAGGTAAATACAGTGTAGTGTGTATATTTTTAACATTGAGTGTGAATATAGTGACAGTTTTTGTGGTCTGTATGTAAAATCATGACCAAAGTCATGATTATTTTTCCATTGTTTTGTGCAATCAGGTCATCGTCTAAGGATAACGATGTTGTCATAACTGGAACCTCTCACGTATCTCAGGCGCATCCCACAAACAAGGCAAACCGTCAAAACAAAGCAAACAAACCCAATGTATCAGGCTAGTGGCACTGTTTTAAAGATAAGCAGACGTTCCGATTGTAATGTGCAGACTGTTTAAATAGCTAATTTTGAGTGATATAGTTGCATCCTTCAATTGCTTCATTATTCTTCGTTGGAACTTTATTTTCCATATTTTATTCAATGCATTTAAACATGCAGACAATTTTCTGAGAACCTCCATTGCGCCATCTTAGTAATGCCTTTGCTATTGGCCAATGGTCATTTGAACATGAATTATAGTGACATAATTATGGTATTGGATATGTGTATAGAATACTGAATATTTATATTAAATATGTGTGTGTGTGCATGCATGCACGCACTGGCCAGGGTTATTTCTAGGATTATCAATTGGGGGGGGGTGTCGGTAAATTCTGAGGTACCCCTGTCCAAAACAGTCTGACAAGCAAAACAAGGTCATCCCATAGCTGAAATGGGGGGTGTCGGTCTCAAATTGGGGTGTTAGGGGGTGTAAAAATATCCCTTGCACTGGCGCTTCAGACTCTTCACACACCAACGACTTGTGATTAAACAGAAATAGCAACAGAGAAGTCCAGTGGATCCCACTTAATTGCATACCGCTTAATTGCATAACCCGCATAATCGCATAACAACATAAAAACCCGAACCAGTGTTTTGTGTATCAGACGTCCCGGTTATTCGCATAGCCCTGTTAATCGCATAAGCAAGGCTCACATGGCACCTATGCAATTAAACGAGTTTCACTGTAGTACGTTAATCTTGCCATGCAGTTGAAAGGTCATGAGTTTGAATCAGACCGTAGCCGCTGTGTAGTGACCTTCAACAAGTTATTTGTGTCCAAATGTCGGTTATGCAGGCGACGGAAAACTACCTTGCTCATCTCATTCCCATGTGGCGTAAAACCTAAATATAAAACTTTTGGCATAATAATTGTCCTTGTTATAAGTCTGCTCTAGCCACTGTAGCTTGAGCTCTAAAGAGTCAGTGTAATTAACCCCTTAACCGGCCGTGATGAGTATACTCGTCCATTTTACATTGAGTTACAAATAAATGGCCAGTTAAGGGGTTAATGGCAATTGGTTTTGATTGAGTGAATAGGCAATTGAGAAAACATGTTTCTACATCACAATATTAGCAGCAATGGTGCAATCAACAGATCAGAGAAGATTAAAGTGAATTTTTCGGATAATAACTTTAAATATTTTGAAGCTTCTTTGCCAGGCAGTGAATAATATAACTGTATAAATCACTTGTTTTAATAAATCCAATGTAAATTTGTTGATCATTATTTTCAGCTGCTGCTATGGTTGGAAAATCTGAAGAAGAAATAGAAATGATGAAAATTATGGGATTTAGTGGTTTTGAAACAACCAAGGTAATATTATAATGATCTAACAGTTCAGTTATGACTTTATTATTACCTGTACATGGTTGTTAATGCACGTTAAATCATTCACTAAGTGAAGAATGATAAGTGTGGGTGAATCATGTGCACTTAGGTTCAAGTGAAATTGAACTACAGCACTACTCTATACAGGATAGTACTATATAGATCTGTAACAAATACCACTTGTGCCATTTTCCATATTAAAATATTGACCTATTTCATTTAAAAAAAATATATTGAGGATATGATAATAGTCAGTCAAAAATTCTGTTCAAGTTTTTGACTAAAACCTTGAATGCATAAGTAAAACTAAATAAGCTGGGGCTTTTGTTAAAATACTAGTTATTTATCAAGTTTGGATAATTTAATATCTTCAGTCCTAAGCAGTTCAGGCATTTGGGCAAACTTGTGCAATATAAATTGCCAAATTAGACTTATGTGGCCAATTTACACTAAATGCCCAGTTACAGCTTTCATTTTCCATTTGTGAAATGAAGACATGTTATCGTATTGTTGTCTGTTTGATTTCACAGCTCCTTTGGCTTATCGAGCAAATGTTCAGCTTTCTTATTGATTTCGAGCCTAGAGCTTGAATATTAGAGTAGTTACAGTAAAAAATGGCGGTCATCATTTTTTCATGGTTGGATTTTATCTTCTGTTCTTTGACAGGGAAAGCATGTTCCTGGAACTGATTTATCGGGATCAAATGTTCTCCAGAAGAGAAAATACAGGCAAGAAATCCATTAATGTATAGTTTATTCATAGGCAAACAAAAGACAGTAGTGACTTAAGTTTTTAATTTTTTATCATTGCTGTGTTTTTTAATGCTAACTGAAACCCTGTACCAATGAAATTAAATGTGAATGCTTTTCACTGTTTTTTTCTTTTAGGCAATATATGAACCGACGTGGTGGCTTCAACAGACCATTAGACTTTATTGCTTAACATTTGAACAAATCCACACAACCATCTACTACAACAAACTGGCGTGAAATGGCCTTTTTCAAGACGCTAGCATAATTTGTCCTTTGCTTCTGAAAATAAAAGATTTGTGGAACTTTGGCAAATATACTGTATGCTTCATGGTCAGGCCTTGAACTGTTTGGAATGATAATTTTAATATAAGACTGTGTGATGTCCATCTCACATTACTTGCACTTGTATGTATTCATAAACCAGATGTTTAATTAATTATTAATTAATTGGAAACGTAAACATTCAGGTGACTTCTGTTTGTACCAAAAAAAATATAAAACCAAATTTAAAACTAGACTCACCTAGCAATTTTATTTCACGTTGAATCCACAATTTACATTGCACTTAATTAAAGTTACGCGTTGCAACTGACAGATAATGGCTGTTCGTTGAATTTCGTTTGGCGTTTATCTGATTCCTCAATTTCCATGACGACGTCTACGACTGGCTTTGGCTGACTGCTTTCGCCGTCTGCTAGCTTTAGTGTTTTCATTTTAATTCGAGCCAATTGCGCTGCTAGACTTTTCTTCTTGTGAGGTCTTTTCTACAAATAGAAGTTATTGAAAATGTTGATAGCTTCTCGCTACAGTTCAACTGAACGATTGGAGAAAAAAGCTGTCATACTCGAGAATAATTTGTATAATAAAAAAATTATTGCTTCTAAATTTCCCATAAAGATCTTAAGAATTTAATGAATTTAGCACAAATCCAGCAAAAGCATAAGATGCTATTATGTGCATATTGCATAAAATGGTGACTTGCACCTTTCACTGCAGTGTTATCAAAATAAATGGAACCAACCTTAATAGCGGCTCCTTCGTGTTGAGTTTTCTGGTGAATCTTTTGTTTTTGCTATAAAAAGACCAAGACATTTTTATGATCAGTGTTACACTACTAGAACTTTACAAATTGTAATTTTAATCACTTAAGAGAAAATTCTATAAAAGAATCTTAAATAATTAATGATTTACTGGATAATATTGTAACAATGTTATGAAATGAATATATATAATAGTTCAGGGAGCCATTGAAATTAGAGCAGACTAAGTATCCATCCATATAGTATGTAGGCACTGAAAGGGGTTGTACTTGGAGATTTTGTGCAAGTATAGCGTGTGCAACTGAGGGGGAGTTGAAAATATGCCTTTTTTTCGTATGTACTATATGGATGAGATTTGGTGCGCCATCGGCTGATGCCCTGGTCATTATGATAGTGGCGCTATAGAAGTTGATTGATTGATTGATGAGATATGGTAAGATCCAGCAAATGTTTCGTACCAAAGTTGAGAAAGTTTTAGCACATCCGTCTGCCGTACAAGTGAAGCGGAGATTCTCGTGGAACGAGCGTACGTGTGCCGCTAGGTTGCGCTTGTTCGCGTACGCCCGCGAGCAGTCCTCCCACCCGCAGACGTAGATGTCCAGTTCGGCAAACGGGTGCGCCTTGGCAGAGTGCTTGCTCAGTTCGGATTTGGACGCGAAAACGGCGTCACATTTATTGCACGAATAGTCTGTAGGACGAAAACAAAGGTAATTAAAATCAATCTAAGAATCTCATTCACGTCTACAAGGTCAACTAGGAAAAAATGTACACTGTACGTTATGAAATGAAAGGATTCATAAGCTTTAAATGGTACATTTTCTCCTATTTTCAGATTATACTATCTCTGCTGGCAGGAAAATCCTATAGTTCAAATTTGTTGAAAATGGATGGCAAAGGCAAAGAGTCTTGAAATAACAAAAATTGGAGACAAAGCTCATTTTTTTGCAAATACCAAGAACAACAATCATCCAAATCTGTACATCGACTATTTAGTATGCCATTATTGATTAATTTTTTCCATTTACGCTTTGTTCTCCATATCCTATGTCCTTGGAGGCCAGGATATATTAATTCTGCGGGGGAGGGGGGGTCCAGCACATGTTAGCCCGGCGCTGACTTTATCTCAAATATAAAGTTCTGTGCAAATGCCATCTAAAAGCCATTTTAGTTCAAGAGTATCAATACCTGGCCTGTGACTCACTGCTCGGTGCTTTCGGAGCTGCGTCCACTTCTCAAAAATCTGGCCGCAGTTTTCGAAATTGCATTTGTAACCTATAAGCAGAAGTTCCAGCCCATTACAAAAAATAAATTATCAGAAACTTAAACAGGTTAAAGAAATTTACCCGGTACACTATTTACAAAACCTTTTTCCAGACATATATTTTTCGACCTCAGAAGAACATTGGGAAATAGCAAAGCAGAGACATGAACATCAAAAACTCAAAATAAACAACCACACCAACAAAGTCAAGTACCTGATTTGGTTTTCTTACCTTCGTGCATTTTTAGATGTCTATGCAGATGACTTCGCTGTGCAAATCGTTTCTTACATTTCTCAATATGACATCTGAAAGAAAAACATATAATAAACATTTCAAACACTGTACATGTATTCACAGAACATCACAAACTTGTCTGCCTGTCTCCAGAACAACAAAAGAGGCACATTAAGCACAACTATTTTTTTTCAAGATATGCTGAAATGGTCAACATAAAATACTAACAATGCAACAACATAATTTATTATTATTTGTTCTTGGTTTACCGTTTTTATAATTGCCTATTATTTATTATAACAGTACACAGCAAGCAATATTAGAAAATATAAACCATGTAAAGTTTTATCTGGTGTCACTCTGCATAAGATAACCTCAGTAAAACATACATTAAATGAAAGGTAGATTTGAAGCATTTAAACAAGGCATACATGATGTCATTTCTACAGCAAATGGTATCTGTAAACATATCATCTTCAAAAAATGTAATTAAATGCTAATTCTAAGCGAACAAGAGAACAGCAAAATACTGCATCTTACTGAAATGGTTCTACGCCATTGTGCTCATATTCATGATGACGAAGTTGGAACCGCTTTGAAAAGCCTCGGCCGCATCCTTCAACCGGACACTAAAAATTCCAAAAACAAAATTGCTTAACCCCTTTACAGGCTGTAGCGTAATATCGCATCCAGTTTACATTATGTTACAAAAAACCAACGATAAAGGCAGGGCTGGATTAGCCATTTTGCCAGGATGCGATTTGTAGGGGGAAGGGGATCCCCCACTGCCCAATTGCATCCCCTACTGCTACATCCCTTCACCACTATATCCCCCCACTGCTACATTTCCCCAACAACTACATCCCCCAAACTCTTTCCCCCCAAATCTCCCCCCACTGCTCCAGTCACAAATCGCACCCTGCATTTTGCATATGTTTCAATTGAAACGGGCCTAATCATAAAAGTAGAAATTTAGGGGCCTCCCAGATTTCTACTATAATCTATTGCAAGTTCTAGCAAAGTTTAATACTGCTGCCCAGTGGTGGATTGGCCAATTTGTTAACTTCCCCTAACATGTCCTTAATCATTGGCCCTCATGCTGTGTGCGAAAGTAATGTTAAAACATTAAATACGTCAGCAATTGTGGTGGTGGGTAGCCCATGATGGTCTCCAGGCAACCAATATTTTGGACCCAGTTTTGTTTTAGTCTCATCTAATCATGCAATTTCAAAAGATCCAATTCAACAAAATGCCACCAAACTGCATCTGCATGTAACATATCACACAGCAAGACTGCATGAACAGTGGTGAAAGCAAGTTGGCATGCAATCACAAAAGTTTGCACAATTTATTATAATATGCAGTATTAGTTAAGAATCAAATATTTGGATAAATTTAAAAACAAAATATGAAAAAACCACTTTGCTAAATGTGGTTCAATGAAAAATATCCAGGGCATGTACCAGATAATTGTCTTTGTGAGTGTGAACTCTAAGAACATGTTTCTTCAACGTGTCCTTGGTGGCAAACGTCTGCTGACAAACGCTGCAACTGAAACCAAACTGCATAAATTAAATACAATGTTCAGTGACCTTTAACCTTTCAACTATGCAAAGGTAGATTGTTACCAGCTCAAATCGGCTTTAGCAATCAATAACTATAATGAAAGTCATAACGGCAAGCACAGAAGAATCCCATTACTAAGTACTCAATAAAACCAAGATTTACTGTACATTAAAACAGTGCTCATTGTAACTGGATGCTACTGTATGACTGTATGGTTCCAGGACAATCAAATACAGAGGATTTTGCTTCAAAATACTTTCGTATAATATTTCCTCCGTTTCAACGACCATCTACGAATGGGTTGGCTAAAAGGAACACCACAAATCACTGTGAAAAATGGACATTAAAGAAGAATTTATTTCAGCATAAATCAATGACTGCCTACCTACCACGATCAATCAGTTACAGAAGAAACCCAATCAAACTATTCACTATTGATTAAAGAATTACGAAAACAACCAACCATTCGTGCTCATCACTAGATGAAGAAATGCCGTGAGCTGTCTCCAGGTGGCGCTTCAAATGAGACGATCTTGCATACGACTTGTTGCAATTGGAGAAATCACAGGCAAATGGTCTCTGTGAAAACAGTTGCAGATTTTTAAAACAGTGGATCCCACTTAATCGCATACCACTTAATTGCATAACCCCCATAATCGCATAACAACATAAAAACCCGAACCAGTGTTTTTGTCCGTACAATTAATTATCAGACGTCCCAGCTATTCGCATAGCCCAGCTAATCACATAAGCAAGGCTTGCATGGCACCTATGCAATTAAGCGGGCTTCACTGTATTCACGAAATATATAAATAAGTGAACAGCAGACAACAAAACAAATGAATGTTCTGTTAACTTTCTTTGGGTCATACTAAACATCCGCATATTGTCACCATAACCGAAACTGTTCAACCCATTAACAGCCTTTACTGACTTGCAAAAGCCATCAAAAAACCTCACAAAACCACAGCCCAACATACATCAGTGGACAAGAACATAACACAATACCACATAAACAGATGTGCTGTTATGAAAGACGACTCGACTAAGTTACTGATCTGCCACATACGGGGTTTCATGCTCTCCATTATGTTTACACTCACACCACAAACTTTGATATTATGCCAGTCTGAAAAACAGTGAGCTCGATGCCAGGATTAGTTTATCTTTATGGAAATCAAAGTCTACATATATTCCAAATGTAGTAAAGTAATCAACCTAATTCATTTGTGCTCGTGAGGCTTTATTACCACAAATTATCTTTTACTCCAGCACTTCTCATCCTCAATAATTCATTTACTTCCTGTCCTGTGCTCGTGTGACCAACTGGATGTTGTACGTGTTTTGATAATTGTGTGCGGCTGCTTTGTCAGGCATTTATCTCAGCGGTACTTCTTGGTCAACCGCTACCACAGCTTCACTGTCTATCCCCGTAAAAAGACCAGAACACAGCGAACCTTGACATATTACACAGAACAGTTTAACTTCTACTCTGTGCCGGAGGGGTAATAATAATCCGCTGAGCTGATCCGCTGATTTCAGTTTGATATAGACGTTTAGTGGTCCGATTAGCGACTATAGAGCTGATATATGCGGCTATGAAGTGGTGCTGGGGGCAGATGACCGGCTAGGTCTATACAACCATTTTATGTTATCCCTTCCACCTCCGCTGGTCTGCCCAGTATAGCTCTATAACCGCTGATCGGACCACTAAACGTCTATATAAAACTGGGATCAGCGGATTATTATTATTACCCGTGCCGGCGGACTTGTGACTGCGAAATAAACTCTCTGACCGCGTGGGCAACGGACCCGTCCCGACAGAACAGTTCCCATAATAATGAAATAACTGTGGCAGATCAAAGACTAAGGACCTCTTTCGTGTGGATTCTTTCGTGCTGTACGAGACGACTGAGACGATTGAACGATTTATCGCAACCAACGAACTCACACGAGTACTCGGGCATCTTCAGGTCGGCCATTACTATAATATTAATGTCCATAGGACCATAGACTGTTGACTCCGTAGAGCGTCGGTTAATACGGCTCTGCGCCGAGAAGGGCCGCCTACCCGAGTTTGCTCCCGAGGATCGAACACCATCTCTCCAACTCGGGCGCCTGCGCGCGAACAGTGTCTAGCTTAGTGGCTCACACGGTAGAAAGTCATGTCCACTACTGAACATTAGGATCACTGCTCACCACCTACCATCCCTGGAAGACGGCACTCAGAAGGCAACAAATGCCTAGAAATAACAACAGTTTGCATCATAATATTATATTGACGTGTTTAGTCCCTTGCGTTTAGAGCTTCGCATAGCAATTAATTGCTGTTTATTCTTATTCAGTGTAAGTGGTTTAAATACAAAGCTGCCAAGCCCTTAATTATTGTGATCTTTATTTTTTTAAACTGTCTTATAAAGACCTGTGACCTATTACATCGCCTTGATATTTTAAAACACGTCATTTGTTTACAGCCTGATCATAATAGATTTTAACCTTAAATGTGTACTGTATAATTATACTTTTGGCAATGCAGTAGTTGTGCATTTTGTACACATATCCCAATACAGCATTTGCTATGAATTAGCAACAAACATGTGAAATAGTGGTCCTATTCAGCAACTTTGCTCAGTGACAGACTTTATAACTCAAAACAGAAATCATAACATACCATTTTATATATTGCTTCCTACAGGTTTTTTTAGACTGAGGGAGTGAACATACAATTTCAAAAGATGTAACAACCTCATCAACAAAATAGATATTTATTTCACCCAACCCGACAAAATCCCCAACAGATCAAGTAATAGTAAATATGAGCACATTTTCTATAACTGCCTGAGTATTCAGCACAATCTTTGGTTGAATCTGCACAACACAATAATAACTGTCCGCAAGCAAAAGCACGGCAGCATGCAAATTTCTTCACCAACAAATTGAAAACTGTCTGCTTTGATTGTTCTACTCTGGATTAAATGATCCGGACAATGCTTCCACCCATGGCCATGGTTTATATAATCTCAGATAACTAGCACTGGTTGCATTATACCAGAGCCGGTGCGTGGGGCCTGCAAAGCCTGCAGCCGCAGGGGGCCCCGCATTAAGAGTTTTAATTTTTCTTATTCTTAAGTAGTATTTGTTTTGTTTTTTGCTTGTCAGGCCATTTGAAGAGGCAAAAATATACGGATGACCATTTTTGCTCGTCAAGACATTTCAAAAACATTGCACTCGTAAAAATTGCAGGGGCCCCCCGAAAGTCACGCGCCGGCTCTGATTATATATGTAGAAATGTTTCATTAAAATACCAACAGAAGAGTAGGAACCAGCACCCAGAGTTGAATGATAGTCTCTTGTAAATACGCCATGAATAACCAAGCATTCTACCGCTTATGCACACAAAAATGCACCTATTCAAAGAGCAAGTCTACACTGTGTAAACTTATATATCGTGTACATATTAAAAACCATGCATTCCAATGAATAACTTAAGCATTAATAACAAGACAAGAAACAATATATTAGACCACTATATCCAAAATTAAGCAAAATGTCATATCCTCAAAATGAGTCTTAATCTCGGATATAATACAGATATCTTTCACATAAATCCATTACTTCATAATGTACTTATTCAGATACAACACGGACAGAAGAGCAAAAGTATTTGAACGTTATGTCTAAGCTATGTTCTAGAACAGTAGGTTCCAGCAACACAAGGGAGTCAGTCACTAATGAACTAGACTGGAACAACAAGGGTTAAAGCATATTTCAATACTGACAACAAATACAAGATAAACTCTGCTAACATGGACTTTCAGTAGGCTGACCAAGGCCAACGCTTAATATATTTTATTCAAATTGTCTGATAAGGACTTTCAAATAACAGGGTTTAACCGCATAAAATATTTCCTGCAACTAAAGTGAGTCACACTAAAGTGCTGGTTGAAACATAAAGTGACAAGTATAAAATGTAACAGTGCAATACAGATGTCATCTCATTAGAGTCATTACCTAGAAAAAATTTCAATAATCAAATGTCTAATACAACTAGATTAACAAAGTGCTCAAGTTATCAGTGGAAATGACAAAATCTGGGACAAAAAGGAGATTAACAACTTCTCAAACGCCAGTAAAAATGAAACACCATTCCAAAAAAAACAACACCATTATTTATTGCAGACATAATGCAGTTCATTGCACTGATTGTAGCTCAAACCCACGCTAGAAACAAAGCGCAAGCAAACTTTTATTAATTTAGTTTAGAGAAAACAGTTGAAGTCAAAAGTTAGTAACCGGACAGTTTCTGCAAAACAGAATTTTCACAGACGTGCAATAACAACGTCAACTGTGACCCGATCAAATCATTTACTTCTGCTGTTACACTAAATCATGATCAGATGAAAGGAGGACACACACACACACACACACACACACAACACACACACACACATACACACACATCACATCACATCACTGCGCAGACTTTGTTCTTTGCAGAAAGGCGAGACCGCGGACGATATCTCGAGAGGAAATCGAGTTGTTTGGCATTAATTGCACCTCTTCTTTTCCTGCAGAACAAACACAGAATTTACATTGAGTTTAATTTTTTAAAGAAACCAATGAAAATATAGACAAATATATCCACAAAGAACTTTCGTGGATTCTGCTCCGTAAGAAAATATATCTCTTAAGAAATCACTGAAGTAGTCGGTGTCCCAAAGAGAAGTGAAAAATCTCCCACAGATCTTAGCGCAAACATTATTTTTACATGAGAAAATTGTCAGTCAAGTTATTTAAAAAAATTAACTCAATCTTTAATCCCTGTTACGATGATGCTAGCTTGATGCAAGGACTAGTTATGCATGAACTGGCAGATCATAATAAATGGTAAATCATTTAAGTTTTTCTATGCATCAAGTCTTTTGAACATTTTTACTTACACAAGATCTAAAACTGAACATACTGTGTATGCCTTATCCAGACTTAAAAGTAAGAGATAAAGTAATCATGACAATCGTAAGAGTACACTTACAGTCGGATCAATTCGACTGCATCTTCATAACGCATCCCAAGCTCCATAAGTGCTATAGCAACCAGCACTGGTGCTCTGTTTTGAATAAGAAACATGAAATTTTGAAAATTATCTGCATGAAAACTTGCATAATAAATATATTTAAGTACAGAAAACAGGTTGAACCTTCGACAGAAATGAATTCGATGTCAAAATACAGAACACAAAAATCAAAGCCTCTAACAAACAACTATAACTCAAAGTCATTTGGTGCAGCTGTGATGTAGATTTCCATAGCAATTGGGATTTGGAAAGCATCTCACAGAGCTACAAAATCTGTACGACTAAAAACCATGCTTTGCTAAAACTTGCTGCACAATGACTACCATTACAAGGGCAAAGACAATTAATGACTTACAGGACAATGTAAAAATTACACGATGATGCAAAGGCAATTAACGACTTACAGGACAACGTAAAAATTGCATGATGCCGCAAAGATGGCTTCAAAGACAAAGAGATTAACTCTTCTCCGTGAGAAGTTCAAACCACATAACTGATTCTTACTGTACTAAGTGCTCAGTTAGCATCCAAAACAGCAAAGTTTTCAAATAAAATAAAATAGCATAAACCATAATCGATTAATTATGAGAAAAATGCAATTTTCCTCCCACCTGCCCAAACCAGCAACGCAGTGAACGGCAACGCAAAAGCTTGGCTCGGCCATTCTGCGATCTCTCAAAATCAAACACCATTTCTTGATGATCTCCATCGAAGGCGCCATTCCATCTTCATAAGGCAAATCCTAACAATAACCAATAAATTTTAATCGTAAACTATTCATCGACGGTCACAAATCTCTCTGAACTTCAAAAACACAATCCCAGAATCAACATGATCCTGACAAATCTCAGAATTACTGAAAATTATTCCACTCAGATCTTTTCGGAAAAACTCAAATGCTGTTGAAAGTTAAAATTTGCTGAATACCACATAAACACAGAACATCAAAGGACCCGCTCACACAACACTCTTAATTGCACAAATACTTTATATTATGCATAATTCTTCCCAGTCCTTACATCAGTACATGGATAACTCGTTGTGGACAATCAATCACAAACAAACAACCTCTTAACATCAATTCCAATAAAGAAGAATAACCAAGAATATAAGTAAAAGTTTCAAAGTAAAATATCAAGCAGACATCTGGGTATATTTTGGTATAAAAATTAGTTAATAGTGTTTTAGAACTAGGACATGCAAATGGCTTCAGCAAATGGCCTTAGTGTTTTGCAGTCAGAGAAAGAGCAAAGTTTACACAAAATGCAGAATGGATGCAGTTTCTTTCACCATAAACACACAACACATGCATTCATACTATGCCAAACTGCAAGGCATTAATGTCTTAACTTGGGATCCCGGATATATCCGTCCATTTTACATCGAGTTACAGTTAAATACACGGTTAAGGGGTTAACAATATTTCACACATACAAGCGTACAAACACACACACACCTATCCACAGGTTGCTTATCTGGGACAATTGTTGTCGAATCTTTAAATCATGTCATTCACGTCCTCCATCAAGATTACAATTCATTCCTCGGAAATGATTTACCCACTTAATTCTCTGTTCCTATTTTTCTTAATTCCTGATTAAAATTTAATTATTTCCTTAAGTTACAGAATGCAACATTTAAGCATTTAATCTACCAGAACACGAATTCCATTGTCCTGGAGAAGCTGTGTTTTGTACGCATCACCTCCAGCACGAATAACATCCTTAGCATTGTGTTTCTTAACCTCCTTAAACAAAAACAAAGCAATATATACATAATTTTATATATGTGTGTATATATACACACACACACACACACACACACACACACACTCATGTGCGCACACTTATAGAGTATCTGGATACTTTATCACAAGTCTCTTGGGAACTAAGCACAGAGTGCACAATATACATACACATAACTACAAACATACAAACATACATACATACATACATACATGCACACACACACACAAATAAACATACGATTACACAAGACAACTGCAATGCTGAGATAAGAACAAGACGTTGAGTTTCAACTGTAATCAGGAAAGAAGCAGAAGACGAATTCATCAAATTGTAATATTTATTACTGTCATCTCTTAATTGTTTCGTCTCATTTTACCGACAACTGCTCATGCCATCACTGTCATTTTAAATTGGCACAGAGGCAGAAAAAAACAATCAAAGCCAGAAATACAGACGTTTAAAATAGCAAAACTGATAAGAACAGCTGACAAAATAGCACAGCAGCCACTGCAGTACAGTGCACTCGAAATACCAGGAAGAGGGAAAGAAAAAGAAAGACGGGATACACAGACACACAAAACACTACAGACTGACATGTAACGAAATACATAGAAAAATACAAGAATAATAATAATATTTAATAATAATAATAATAATAATAATAATAATAATAATAATAATACCGACATTACTAATAATAATAATTTAAATAAACAGAACTAATAATAAGTTATCAGTCCCCACCAGTGATGGGCACTAGTTAACTAAAAAAGTTATAACTATTAGTTTAACTGGAAAAATAAGCAATAGTTTAACTATAACTAACACTGAAAATAGTTATAACTAAAAGTTTAACTACTTTTTGCCAACTTTTTATTATACGGTAGTTATTTCTTATTGCTTTTTGTACTGAAACATGAAAATGAACTACACTAGTCTTGCTGACATTGTTGTTGATCCTTCTAATAGTAAATCACTGTCTGCATAAGTCTTCAGGGCAGTTGCACATTGGGGATGACTGAGGATGCATCCCCACCAGCCCACCACACCAGCCCACCAAAATTGCATGTGGCTTTGATGAATTTAAGAGAAAATTTGTTGGTATTTATTTCTTGATAGTACTTTAGTCTAATAGTATACTTACTGACTAACTATAGTTTGGTTTTGCACTATGACTTTGTAAACCAGACTAAAATGCTTTATACATTGTCAATTCTGAGCATTATATTTCATAAATCAAATCTACAGATTTCTTCTAAACCATTTACATTTAATTCCTTTGACAATTGGCGGGATTTTCTTAGAAATTCACTGCATCCCCACCAAGAGTTCTTGGAGCCGCCACTGCAAGTCTTCATAGATTACGAATTTCTTTGTATTAAATTGAAAGGAGTCGAATAAAAAATATTTACAAAAAGTTGCAAAATAGTTGGAAATAGTTTAACTACTTTAAAAAAGTTTAGTTTAACTTTTTCTTGAAAATTTTAACTATTAGTTAAAATAATAGTTTAACTACAAATATTTAGTTGAAAAAAAAGTTTAGTTTAACTACTTTTTTTCCAACTAGTGCCCATCACTGGTCCCCACCATAATTATCATAACACTAGTATCTTGTCTCTAAAACCAGTGGCATAGCCAAGGGGGAGTTTGGGGCGTTAAAAACCCCCTTGACTGACAACAAAAATTTTTTACATGCTTTTCCATACATTTTTCATTTTCTAACGCAATTTTGGGGTCAAAACCTCCCCTTGGCTGGCTGCCGATTGAAAAAATTTCTAAGTGCTATAGAAAATAAAAAGAATACGAAGGTGACGACCTTTTTTTGCTTGTCAGCTCCTAAAAAAGGAAAAATAAAAATAATTTTCCAAAACTTGGTCACGATCAAAACCAACCCCCCCCCTTCCGGAAATCCTGGCTATGCCACTGCCTAAACCCATAGAATATAAATCAATATGAAATTAACACACTGACTATTGAAGAACTTGTATAGAAAATGGAATGTATGCTATAACGCATTAAGATGAAAAATAGTATCATCAATCAAAGCAACTGACCGCAACGAACTTGTCCATATTGCTTTCTGAAGGCCGTTCAGTTATCAAGAAGCGCATGTTCTTGTACTCGACCACTGCAGGCTCGGGCTTCCGCATCTGAGATACTGAACCCATCAGAGTCATTATGGGAAACATTTGCACTTAGTACCGGAGAAAAAAAACGGTCACGGGATCAAAATGAAACAGACAAAAAGGCAAATCGGAGATCTGAAAACCAAACAGCAAGTCAAGGAAGTGAACTCTGCTCAGTGAACAGGTTTGGGGACCGACTTATCCCATGAATCGAGCAGCCACCCGCTGAAATCAGGATCAACAAGAGAAAATGAGATGCTGAACAGTGAGACAGAAGATCGTGCAAAGTCTTGATCATCAGTCCAGAGATTGCAAGATATCATGAATAAAATGAACCAAAAGATGATTAGACTTTTTGAGAACAAAATTAGAGGGCTTATCGATGTTGAGCTGGGCAGTATCGGGCCTCAATGCAGTGGCTGCCTCCGCATACGAGATTCCACTGGAGGTATACCTGCATATAAACATCAAGCAAACTAGAAAATGTTTAAACTAAACTCAGAAACCAGTTCCACTGCACTTAACCCTTTACCAACTATTTCTTTGTAACGTAATGTAAAATGTACGTATATGTGCGTCACAGCCGGTAAAGGGGTTAAAACTCACAAACGCATTACAAATTCAAATAATCAAATTTATGCAAAGATGAATCACCTGAATAAAACCAAGTTAGCATTAATTGCATTGGGAGATTTTACCAACTGGGCCATTCACTAACACAACAATTTACAGTCTTCAAAAGTAATTAGAGTATTGGCATGGTATCTCATAAAGGCAGAAGTGCCAGGCTAAGCACCTCCAACAGAAAGAGGAATTAAATTCCCCTGCTCGTTACTGATTAAGAAACAGTCACAATGATTAACAGTTGCATATGCAAATGGGTATATCACTGAAAAACCTATGAACCAGCAATAGTTTGAGTAATCATGAGATTACCATTCTAAGTTTAAGAGCAGATTTCAATCACCTCGTTCTAGCAGTCATAAATATTCCTGCTGTTAGAAAGATGTAAGGGCAGTTTTAACTATTATCATCATCATATCATCATCATCATCATCATCATCATCATTTATAAACTGAACTATAGCAAACAATTAATGTAATGTAATGTAACAAAATATTTGTATAGCACCTCTTCTGAAGAATCACTCAGAAGCACTCCCACAGCAAATTACTGTATATTGAGATAAGTTTTAAGTCATTTCAAAGAGAGAGCCATAGAATTAGGAGTTGCTAAGCCACGCATACTGGCGTCAAGAGCATTCCAAAGGATAGGGTCAACTGATTCAAAACCTCGCTTCAGGATCAAGGAGGTCCGTGCTTGGGGCACACTGAGAAGACCACTGGTTGTGGACTGAAGAGATGGCCAATCAGGGATAGAGCTAAGAGGATGGAGTAGCTCTGAAAGGTAAGATGTAGTGGCACCATAAAGAGAGAGTGCAACTGCTCTCAACACACGAAACTCAACTCGAGCAGGATAAGGCAGCCAGTGTAGAACAGACATCATATAATCACTAATGTGATCACGTCTTAAATCACGTATTAAATTAAAACCCAACTTCTTACAACAAATGCTATAAATCACAACATCCAAAGCCTTTGACAATAAAACTATAAGTCAACAGATGTAACCATAAATAAATTTCACAACAGAAATTAGGAGCATTGCCACATTCTCGGCGTTTACAGCAACGTTCTGGGAACTACAAACTTTACATGCTCAATGTATTAGTCGCGGCTGTCCTTTTGAACGATCATTCAAATCAGGCGCCAGATGAATGCTCTATACATTACATTACAAACCATTTACATATTTGTTGGCGACATAAACATAAACAAGATACAAATGAGAATTTATAAAAACATTACCGCGCAAGCTGACTTCACTGGCTTTAAAATTATACGCAATATATACAAATCTAGATAAACTACGCATCAAAATTACACGAACAGGTAGTTCGGTAATCAATATGCGATTACACAAATTTCTGTAAAATACTAGGAAACTCTAACTCACCGTAACTTCGTTAACCATTGATCTTCGGCGCAGAACCCTGAGAAAATCTTTCATTCGAAAGAAAGACTGAACCGATCACAGAAGAGAACGAGAATCAGAAAACAAGAGAGACTACGACCTCCAGACAAAACCTTCCTCGTTTAACTTCTTCGCAAAAGCAAATCTACGCAGGAAATTGTTACATCTTCAAATACTGCGTAGTAAATAGGCAAGTAAGTAAAATTATACTCATTGCATGAATGGAAATTATGGTATTTTCCACAAATTTTGGAACAACTCATTTGGCTAGTTTCGTTACGCACTGCATGACGATGATGACGATGGCCTGTTCTCAAGTTATTGGAAATCAATATCTCATTTGGCTAAAGTCTCAGTTTCAACCACAAGTGGATGTGCAATAGCAATCAATGAATAAACTTCTATGGCGCCACTATCATGACGACTAGAGCATCGTGATAGATAGATACACAGACAGACAGACAGAAAGACAGACAGACAGATAGACAGACAGACAGATAGATAGATAGATAGACAGATAGATTATAACTAGATGAGAGGAGAATGATTCAAGAGAGACGATTATTCACTGAGAAATGCACATCGACTGATAGACAGAGACAGACTGACACATAGAAAGGCCCATGCCGCCATGCGCAAGATATGAAGTAGAAAATACCCATTATCAATTCAGTGATTCGAATCTGACACCTGTGACTCTGGCGTCTTTGTACAGAATTTGAGATGAATGAAAAAAGGCAATGCCTTACTCGCCTCCTATACTAAATATTTTAGGATATTTAGAGCCAAGTTGAAAATTAGCTGGCAAGAGAGAATAACAAATGAAGAGGTACTACTAAGAAAATTGGAGAAAAGAGACAACTCCTGACAGAAATTATAAACAGAAAACTCAGTATGCTGGACACATAATGACAGCTAGGGTTCAAGCACAGAACAAGCAAAAGTCCTATTAGAAATGCATATACAGACTGACAGGGCCAGAGGAAGACCTAGAAGAGACTGGCTGGACGACGTTAAGTAACACATACAGGATCAAAGAACTGATGGAAGACTAAAACCTGGACTGCTGAAGACAGAACAAGTTTTGAAATGAATCAAAACCGGCAACCTTCAGATATGAAGATGACACATGATGATGATGATGAGAGCCAGTTGGATCCAAATAAATTTCAATAATATAAAGAAGATGGCCCTAGAATATGCGCATATTAAAATCTATGGAAAGTGTTTCAAAACATACTTCAAAACATAGCTCAAAATAATGGATTTAAACTGTTGAATGCCGAGTTAAAGTTAACTTAATTTACTGTAAATATGGAAAAATACGATAAAATTCGAATAGTAGGGAGAGGAGCCCACGGGTAGGACCTTGAAATTATTAAGTGAATTTTTATAGCGCCTATTTATATATGTCTATAGCGCCATTTTAACGCGAGGAGGAATGGAAACAATGGAGCCCTGAACCTGTCCCAGGACAGAGAACATGATGATGACTTTATGAGGCCTTAACTTCCACTTAACAATTAACATTTCACTGCATATCACTCATCAATCCGCCTACACCAAACATCATTCAACAGAAACTGTCCTGGCCTACATTCACGACAGACTCTTAACTGCTATTGGTCTCCGACAAGTTACCGGTCTATGCCTCCTTGATCTCTCTGCTGCATTTGATACCATAGATAAAAAAATTGCTTGAGCGACTCCCTCAGGTTCGGTATATCACACCTGTATTTAAGTCACTGTGCTGACTTACAATATCCGAACGCATCCAGTACAAGATAATAACGATTACATACAGTTCACTTCATTCATCAAAACTGGTCTACCTGTGAAAACTTTTAACGCCTCAGCCTCTTGGACCTACACGATCGTCATCTCATCTCACACTTTCACGCCCATTAAATCAACCATCGCTCAAAAACTGGACCACAGCTTAATAATACAATAAAACAACTGGAGCAGCGACAGGTGAACCCGGAGGTCTGAAATTTTGACATTTTGTGGACCATCACATCATTGACATCAATTATATAATTATTGGAATATGCATTTGAAGATGATGGTTGCTGCAAACAATTGATGATGGTCACTTTTAATTGTAATTTTGATTTTTAGAATCGTTTTTCTATGTCAACGGCTTGCAGACAAAAAGCTGGTCATCATCAAACAGATTCCTCTGGAACAGTTGACAACCGAGGAACGCCAAGCTGCTCTCAACGAAGTCAAGGTACTATCGATGCTCAACCATCCGAACATAATTCGCTACTACGAAAACTTCCTCGAGGATAAAGCATTGATGATCGTCATGGAGTATGCAGAGGGTAATTAATACAGAGGCTTTCCGTTTTTTACATGTGCTTTTCATTTTTTACATGTTTACAGTCATTTTGCAGTTTGTGGCAGTGAGCAGAAAGCTCGGAAGTTCAGTCTTTTCTTTCTGTTAGACCCATGAATTTGTTGTTGGTACTGAAAATGAATGGTGTTGGAATTATTGTAACCATGAGAGGGGGAACAGGAGGCCAGGCCCCAAAAGCCTTAAGTTATTGGGGAGGGGGGGGGGTAAGTTGCCTGACTGAAGAGAGGACATGATTTGTGCCAAGAAATTCTGTCATGGTGAGGCTTTTTTGTTTTTTGCTTGTCAGTTTTTGGCCAGAAAATGTAAATGTGCCCCCCTTTTCCAGAACCCAGCAAAGTATTTTTAAAGATATATTTTGACAGAGTGTTGATTTCTCAAATTTAGTTAGACGCCAATGTTGCGGTGTTCCTCTTTAAATGTGATTTTGCTTACCACTTCTGATCAGGCTGTGAAATGTGCTTTCTTTTTCTGTCGAGTTTATGAAACATTTTCCTTTTGTTAAAAAACAAGACTGGAATTAAATCAATGGTCTGCATCACTTAGTTTATGGACAACTTGCCGGTAAGAAGTGGATGCAAAAGTTATTTCTAATACAGAACGAATTGTTTTAGGTGGAACCATGTATGACTACCTACAGCAGCGTAATGATCAGCTTCTTGAGGAAGAGGTGATTTTGGCTAAATCTGTCAAATAACAGTAACATCCATTGAAAATTTACACTTTCATTTTATAGTTTCTTGACTCTTTCACCCCATTAGCCTGATATTTCAGTTTTTTAACCCATATCAGGGATGCACAACCTGCGGCCCACAGGCCGAATCTGGCCTGCTAACGTGTTCCGTCTGACCCTCGGAGCAAATTAAAACCAACACAGAAAGCTGGCCCGAGAGCAGTACTTTTGTTATAGAAATTATATCGCAACTGATTGGACTATGCATATCAATGGGGCTACAACTAATCTTTTTGTCTAGCAGTAGTTCATTTTAACATGTATTATTGGTGATGGTGATGATGATGATGATGATGATGATGATGATGATGATGATGCATTTTTAATTTGGCATATGTTTTGGAACTGTTTTTGTGTATAGGATATACTGAAATTCTTCTCCCAGATGTTGCTGTCACTGCAACATGTTCACTCCAAGCAGATTCTCCATCGAGATCTTAAAACGCAGAACATCCTACTCGACAAGAAGTGCGAGACCGTCAAAATCGGAGATTTTGGCATCTCTAAGGTTCTGGCCAGCAAAAGTAAGGCAGTTACGGTGAGTCAGTAGTTTACATTACAGTTATGTTCTTACACATGAAGTAAGTGGAACAAGGAAGCTGATTTTGATAGGTTTTGATTATGAGCTTTTTACTTGTAAGACAATTTTGCCAATTTGAATCAAATGCCATCATGCTTTAGAAAATATTTATGCTATATATATAAGATGTCATCGTTTTGACATGTTCTCTGTGCATAGTGATGTGAGTGTCAAGTTCCTTAATGTATTATAGCTGCTGCTGCTGTAAAAACACATGATTATCGTTATTATTTTGTTAGGTTGTTGGTACACCATGCTACATATCTCCAGAATTATGTGAAAATAAGCCATATCCTTTGTATCATTGCAGTTGTGATTTTAAGCCACTTTGTTGTGATTTGATGATTAATACTTTACTAAATAAATTGTGTTTTTACCTTTTGACCCAATATTAATTTTTTCTTAACCAAATATAAATGATTTAATTGATGTAGGTACTAATCTGTATTGGTTCAAATGTAGTTTTAACCAGAGACGGTTTCAAGAATTCTTAGTGGGGGGGGAGGGGTGCAATGAATTTTTAGTAAGTTGGTGGGGAGATGAAATGAAATCCCAAAAAACCTTGATAAACAAAAGAAGGCCATTAACAGTGTTTTGCCCAGCAAATGTAAATAAAACTTGCAGAAGAATGCTGACAAGCAAAAAAAGGTGGTCAGCTCTGTTTTGCACACAAATACCCGGCGGACATGTAGCTACATAGCAACTTGGATGGGTAACCCCCCCCTCCCAAAAACACTGACAAGCAAAAAAAAGCTCAGTGGGGATGCATCCCCAGTCATCTTCAACGTGGAACTGCACCTAGTCTTAACATTTTGGCCCCGTAAGGCCAATATTTCAGCTTCATAACACATTGCTTATGCAGATTGCTGTGGCAAAAGGGTTAATGACGATCAAATGTTGATAAATTTCATATGTTGGAATTTCTTGACTCATTTCATTAAACATACAACCAGAAAAGCGACATATGGGCTCTTGGCTGCGTTCTTTACGAACTGTCTACGCTGCGACGAGCTTTCGAAGCACAAGTGAGTCTGCAATGATGATTATTGAAATTTTGGAATTTGAAATTTTTGTGTTAATTCGTGCATCTTTTCTACTTTTGTACTCGTGCGTTTCTGGGTGTATCCACTGCACATTTCTAAATTACAGTGTAATTACAGGTAATGGTAGATTGAGAACTCATCACTGCTGTCTTCATCATGACTATATTATGTCTGCGAAATGCATCTTAGGGCTCATCCATATAATACATATACAAAAAAAGACATTTTTTTCAACCCCTGTTTGCACACTGTACATATGCAAGATCTCATAAATCCACCCCCTCCCAACCCCCTCAGTGAGTACATACTATATGGATGGACCCTTGCCTCACTGTGCTTGATATATAATTTGTCTCCAGTTTGTACTTGGATACTGTGGTATCTACTGACGATTGTAGACTCTGCCAGCTTTGATACTTCGGATAATGCGTGGAACGTTTGAACCAATATCCGAGAAGTACAGCGACAACTTGCGCCAGTTGATTCTACGGATGCTTCACCTCGATCCGATCCGACGACCGGTGATCGAGCAGGTCATGGCCCAGCCGTTCATCCTCAGCTGGATTATGACACTGTACACCGATTTCGGGAAGATACCTTGCAGCAGCAAGTGAAGACTGTTCTCTATTTCATATTACAATGATATCTTGATATCTTTTCTATTTCGTATTTCAATGATATTTTGATATCTTTTCTATTTCATATTTCAATGATATCTTGATATCTTTTCTATTTCATATTTCAATGATATCTTGATATCTTCTCTATTTCATATTACAATGATATATTGATATCTTCTCTATTTCATATTTCAATGATATCTTGATATCTTCTCTATTTCATGCTACAATGATATCTTGATATCTTCTCTATTTCATATTACAATGATATCTTGTATCTTCTCTATTTCATATTTCAATGATATCTTGATATCTTGACATGAAATGTGCTACAGATTAGATTAAGATTACCGGTACACCTGTTCATTTTGCTTATTTTGGACAAATAATTTTAATTTTTTATTGTTTATTACCATGCAAGAGAAAATGTGACTCCTTTGGGTCTGTATTCGCAATTTTCTGAGATGAAAATCACTGCTTCTATTGGCATCTAGTTTGTAGTATTAAAGTACTTGTATAATATGACAATCTTGGGTCAAGTTTTATTTCTAACAGTAGTGCACCGTAATGTAAATATAATTTTGCAGCAATGTCAAGAGTTCATTACAGTTAATTACATTCACCTCTCATTAAAATGCATTTTTATTGAATTTTGCACTCAAACTTGTGAAGCAGCATATCAAGTAATGTATGAACTGCTTAAGTGAAGATAAATTAACCAGATTTAGTTTAATAAGGTATAGTTAATGACCCGGGCTTTAACCATTAGACAACCAAGTATACTCGTTTGCATTGCATGCAGTTACAAAGTATCTGGTGGTTTAAGGGTTAAGTATGTATCACATCAGTTAAGTGCATGTGGTTTGGATAGTCTTGAGATGATGCTAATATGTGAGTTTTACTGTATAGGAATAAGGCAGCTGCTGTCATTTAAATAAAAAAATTATGTTTTTCCTCAATCTTAAAGAGTTACTGTTCTGGAACTTTTTCAGGGTAATCCGACCACTTCCGATGCTGTCTGGTCCCAGAGGATGTGATAGGGGTGGTGTTGGTGTTGGAGGAATAGCAGTTGCAGGCAGTGGCCAATCTTCGAAACACTCTGCAACTGGTATTTACATCCTTCGAATATGATTTATATTTGTTGTTGCTCCATTATAATTTACCAAGAACATTTGTTTATTTTTAATGTGATTTCATAAGTGAATCTTTTTTCGATTTGCTTTAGACAATGTTAATTTTTTGCGACTGTTTCAGTGGCGTGTAGAGAGTGGCCGACGCCCGGGGCCAAGTTGTCCAAAGTACGCCCACGAGCAAATGAGCAAAAAAAAGTCATCGGGCCAATTTTCGACGCCCCCTATTGGTATCTGCGCCCGGGGCCACGTCGTCACCCCTAATGGTCTGACAAGCAAACAAAAAAAAGGTTATCTGAGTCAATTTTACGCCACCGCCCCACCCGCCCCCCTCTACACGCTACTGGACTGTTTTTCTATTTAGAGATGTTCTATTTTGTGAATTTAAAGAAATCTCATCCTGTTGTTTTGTGATGTTTCGAAGGGTCCAGTCATCAAATGGAGGAAATGAATTTCAAGGGTCTTGCGAATCCGTCGCCGCCGAGCAGTGTCTACTGCTGGGGTGGGGGGTTAATGACTCCCATTCGCCTGCCGTTACCTGCCACTGACATCCAGGTAACTCAGGTATCTGCGGGCAGAACTCAGAGGGCTGCTGTAGCCAAAAATGGCCGTCTGATACTGTGGGAGGTATTTCTACACATCTTCTAGTATCCATGATGGAATTCTAACAGTTTGATACTATCATTTATAGATAGAAGGCAATACAATGAATGTGTTTGAGCATGCATAGGTTTTCTTTTTAGCGTTAAGATGTTATATTGTGTTACTAATTAGTATTTAGTATAAAATAAGGCAAAACATTGAGGATTATGTGGATATACTGTTTATTTTTTCAGTGTAGTTGTAAGGTGTCCTAGTGTGTAACTAATAATCAATTGTTGCAATATTTCACCAAAAAGGTAATCAGTTCATGATTATTATTATTATTATTATTATTATTATTATATACAATCTGTGTGTGGGAACGCTTTCCCATGCGTTCCCACTGAAAAATTCCTGATGCCATGTAATGTGCATGTTTGAATGTGTTTGAGCATTTGCCAGCTAAATACATTTTCTTTTTCACAAGAAGTCAGACGTGGCTAAGATGTTGGGAGTATTGTTCTACTAATTAGCATATTTAGTATAGATTTTTATAAGGTGAAACATTGAGGATTATGTGGTTTACTGGTGTTAATTCTAGTTCTAATAGCCAGTTGGTGTATCAGTGTATACATCTGACAATCAAGGCAGGTTTGAGAAACTGCCTGACTTTCAAGCCACACAAAACTGTGTAACTAATAATCAATGCCTTGCATGGCTTTTTTCTAAGAAAAAAGGTTTGGTAACTCATCCTTTTTTACTCTTCAACAAAAAATAGGTGTTGGAACGTTTATATATATATACATATATATATGTTCCCAAACGCATTATATACATATCCATAATTATATATACAATCTGGCAGGAAAGGTGTGGGTTCATTTTCTAACGCATTGGTATCAAGTTTGGCATTCATGCGTAACCACTGTCACATTGAAAAAATCCTGATGCCATGTAATTGTTCACCACACCATCCCAGATCTGCTTTAATGATGTGTATAAAAGAGGCAGCATGGTAATTATAGTCAGGCATTTATATAGCACCAGCTAAATACATAAAGGAATAAATTGTTGTAGCTCCAAATCCATTCACAAGAAGTCAGACCAGTGGCTATCTTGTGGATTATTCGTTGATTTTAGAGCACATCATTTTTTTATTTAGTAGGTCCTTTAAAAGTAGTCCAATTATTTAGTACCAAAAAGATTAAACGTGTTGCAGCAGAATCGGCTGCTGATGTTGACAGAACTGTGTTTATCCCACGTTTTCTTGAAGGGCAGTCGGCGGTCAGCATCCAACAGGTGTCTTGTGGTGACCTGTTCACAGCCTGTCTTACCGGTCAGTGGTAGAACGTTATGGTAATAATAATAATAATAATAATAATAATAATAATAATAATAATAATAATAATAATAAGTTTGGACAGGCAGGCAGTCGATTTCGATAAGTTTCTTCAGCATATTCCAAAAAGCTGTTCCTGTGTTTTTTTAGTTTTCTATATTAATTTTTACTTTTCAAATATTATTTGACTGTGCTTTTTAGATCGTGGAATCCTAATGACCTTTGGGAGCGGAGCCAATGGTTGCCTTGGGTTTGGAACGGTAACCATATCATTGGCATTCTAGAGAAATTCTAGGTTTGACAGTTATTTGAAGTGTTTTATTTTCATTTTAAAGGATGACAAATTACACAATTCTCTGATAGTGGTACATGGTACTTGAATTTGATCACAATGAATACCCATTCTCATAATATTAGTAGATAGTTGTTGAATGTTTTAATATATATATATATATATAAATATATATATATATATATATATATATATATATATATAATATTTTATTTTAAAAGCAATTTCAAAATAATTTGCATTTTGAGCTAAAATTTTATTTCGTGCAAATTAAATCATAACCATTTATAAAGATTCGAGAAATCACAAGTGTCCTGCCTCATAAAAGTCTGGGAAAAGTGCGTGACAATGTGGAAACAGAATAAAAACAATTTATGCCAAAAATTATTTGATAAAATATGGTTTTTCATTTAGGCAAAAATTGTCGAATCATTGCTTGGCTCGTGTGACAGTACTAAATATGTTTAATTCAGGTGTTTTGTTTTTATCCCAAATGGAACAGGAAAATCAAAAGCACTGTCCTTGCTTTTGAGGACCAAATGACCATATGTTGATATTATTTTGTTATGTGGGAGAGGATGAAATTTTATTAAAATGGTAATTTGCATTTGCTAAAATGGATTTGATTTTTTAAAAAATTTGATATTTCAAACGTCACATGTCATAGTGTATTTAATTTGTTTAGTTTGAATTGGTATTTGGGTATTATGTGTATGCTTGACCGGTACGTGACAATTGGATCCTACCGTTTATGTCCCGGGATGTTTAGGTACCGCACCAGTTATGAATAGAAACATTCAATTTAATAAATTAAAAATGCTTGTACTTTACATTCAACCACCAAAAATATGAATATTTAGATCAGTATCATTGCTTTTCTCATCTAATCAAATAAGTCAATGTTTTATTCCATCATTTAAAAAAAGAGTCAAATGCCTATTCCATCCAGAATAGATCGAATCTTGTCTTTACCTAGATTTCTTTTCAAAGGCTTTGGGAATTGATAGGTCCTTACACTCTTCTGTCCGATCTAGTCCATAAATTTATATGCTAATTGTCCTGCCTCGGGTTAGGGGTACGTGACAATGTGGGACATAAATTTGTATGCCAAGATTTTATTTCAAACATCCCAGGAAGTGATATATGTTTAGCTAGGCATAGTAGCTGGATTTTTTTTCAACGCCCATGTAGGACCTAAACGTCCCGGGACCTAAACGCGCTCATTGAGTCATTGAATACCTTGCTTTCATTATTATAATGTCAACGTTGTAATCCAAATAAGTAATAAGTAATATAATAAGTAAGATACTTATAGACAAGTGCAATCGAGTGCTAAGCTGTTCTAGTGTGCACGCATTTCTTCGTTTAGTTGTTCAATGACTTCGATTCATGTAGTCAATTGTATGACAACATTGCACCACAGGACATTGCATTTTTTCGGACATTTCGGCCAGTGTTTAATCTAGACTCCTGGACTCCGGGGGGGGACTGACAAAGCCGGGGGAAACTGACAAAGCCGGGGGGAAGTCAGCTAAGGGGCTGCTGTTAGTTTATATAGTATGCCAAAATTTCCGGGGAATTTGAAATTTCCGGAAGGGGAAAGGGCAATTTTCCCCCCGGAAACGGCCTAGATTAAACCCTGGTTTCGGCATGTTGTTGCATTAATTAGTTGTTCATTGACTTCGATCCGTGTAGTCAATTGTACGACAACGTTGCGCCACAAGACATTGCATTTTTCGGACGTTTCTGTGTGTTTTTGCATTAACCCCTTAACTGGGGATCCCAGATATATCCGTCCATTTTACATTGAGTTACAGTTAAATACACGGTTAAGGGGTTAAATTAACAGGTCGCTTGGGACTAGGATCTGACGAATCACATTCTTTGCCACAAGAGGTTCCGATTGCAGACGGTTGGCAGCCGAAGACCGCTTACTGTGGAGTCGACTGCTCAATGGTCCTTACCTCTGACCATCAGTTGCTGTGCTGTGGCAGTAACAGGTCAGTCAACCGATCGACTTCTGTAGCGCCACTGCCATGATGCCCGAGGCATTGGCCAGTTGTGCACCAGATGATTACAGTAAAGTATTTGGTGCAGATATTTTACAATGTTAAATATTTGCAGCGGCTCTGTATTGCCGATAGGAGAATACAATGACGGTTGGAAAATCACATGGAATTAAGGTAGAAGATGGATTAGATAATAATAATAATAATGATTTATAGTGGTTTAGGAGGCTAAGTAAGACTGCTATTGTTATTTTAAATTAACTTTTGAAGTTGTACTACAGTTTGCTGATATCGGATCATTGAATTTCAGATATAACAAACTTGATCTGGACCACGATCATGATCAGGTGAACGAAGCTAATCGACTGACCAGCGTTCGCTCAACGCTTTTGTCAGCCCGGCCAATAAAAGCGGCTTCAACAGGCACAACTCATTCTGCTGTCATCTCAAGTAGGTGTATCCAGTTATTCACCTGTCAGCCTTTTAAAAGGTCTGTCACCTGGTAATTGTCGCAGCAGAGGCGGGTTTATGTGGGGGTTGGGGAGCAGGTGCCCTTCCCAAACGATTTTTTCTTGATTTCTTTTAATGACGAAAGGTTATAAGGGCACAAATAGATAAGAGAATATCGTCTTTTCTTCCATATTCAATAATTACAACAACACAAATAAATTCATATGGAAGGAGTGGATTGAGGCAGAACGGGGAACGGAATACAGAGTGCCCCTTCCCCCCCCCAAAGCTAAATACCTGGATCTGCCCATGCGTTACAGGGCTCGTAACATTTCCCCAATGCCGCAAAATTTATTACACGTAATCAAGATGTGCGAGGATTTTAAAGCGAATCTTTGCTGTTAAAACAGCGGATGGCGAGTGCTACACGTTTGGATCGAACAAGTTCGGACAGCTTGGGTACAAGGATTCACAGGACAGTCACTGTCCACACCGAGTCAAAGACGTCGAAGCCTACAACATTACTCATGTTGAATGTGGACACCTTCACCATTGCCATATCAAAAGGTTAAAGTCGATGATGATAATAATAATAATAATAATAATGTTTAGTGGTTTCAGTTGGGTCTGCCCTGTGTGAGAACCAGGTGCGATTTGTAGGGGGAAGGGGGAATCTTCCCCCACTGCCCAACTGCATCCCCCTACTGCTACATTCCCCACCACTACATCCCCACTGCTACATTTCCCAACAACTACATCCCCCCAAGCTCGACATATTCCCTCCCCCCACTGCGCCAGGTCACAAATCGCACCCTGGTGAGAACCACTATGTTTCACCCACCCATCCATTCATTCACATTATGGTCTTGCTGTGTAATCTAGATGGTAAAGCTGGTAGTAGGAGTACATGTATAATCAACATACTTCTGTATGAAGCATTTTAGGAGAAAATATCTGATGGTGTTAAAATATTAGCACTTGTAAACATATCATGGTCTTTATAGTAGTGTTGTGTAAGCATACACAATGCAAAATTGGCTTGGACACATAAATAAGAGTGTTTGCAAGTTTTCTTTTATGTTGCTTCAGACGGCACTGTTTTCTCTTGGGGTAACAATTCTCGAGGTCGCCTTGGCCGTGGCAAAGACCAAGATCCAGAAAGACCGAGTCCAGTACTGCTGGAAGAGAAGGAACCTTTCGACGTCGTGTCGGTGTCGTCTTCTCACGGCACGACTCTAATGGCCACGAGGCAAGCAACGCAGACGACCAACGCCACGATGGTCTGCAGTATCCGCAGCACATCACCGGCGTGATCAAGACGGCAGAGTTACTTTGCAGTCAAAAAGTATGGAAACAAAAGCACACAGCAACCGACAATTCGATCGAAAAAATATGCTCTTCTATCAAGAACTTGTTAATTGTACTGTATGCAGCGGCGGCTACACAGGGGGGGCGTGCCCCTCCCCCTATTGAGTGTCTGGCACCCCAGTTGGGACCCTATACTTAATACTACATACCTAACAGCAAATGGTTGGCCCCCCCAATGATTAGACGTTGCCACCCCAATGGCCCCCCCACTTGCCAAATCCTGGGGCCGCCACTGACTGTATGTTTCAGTATATAATATTTTTCCAACAAAATTTACATTCGGCAAAGTCTGTTTCTACACAGTTTCGTTTGTGGCAGCAAATGTGAAATAACCATGTGATGTAACAAACTGACTGAAAGAATCAAAACAAAATAAAGACGGTGATTAAACTATTTAATTTCGTTGATGCTAGTTCAAATATTGAACACTAAGGCCACTCTTTGAAATTATTGCTAATGACTGAGAAACAAAGATGTCAAACTTGCAGCTACAATAAACTAAAAAAGTTCAGAAACTGTTTGAAACTATTAATCTACTGACCTGTACGTAATAATACATTCAATCACTGGCGTAAACTTGGATGAAAAAGTGAGGGGTCCAACCTTATCATTACAGGGCCTGTAACATTTCCCCAAAGCCGCAAAATTTATCACGCGTAATCAAGATATGCAAGGATTTTAAAACGAATCATTGCCGTTAATAAAACAGCGGATGGCGAGTGCTATCTCTTCCTCTCAAAAAGTGGGTGGGAGGGGGGTCGAACCTAGAGACCTAACAGAAGATACCTATGCATTAATAAGACAAATACAGAACTTCAGTATCCATGAACTGGGCATATCTACTGTACTCTCTGCAGTTTAGCCTCACTGATCAGTATGAAAATGGCTGCTATTTTGGTGCCTAGTACAGTCACTGCAGTCACGTAACTTGTAACAGTTAGAATTAAACAGCAGTTTGAAGTAAGTTACTATTTTACTAAATTATGCACCGGAACAAAAAGTCTTACTCCTGACTCAATATCGTATGCATAAATATGACCAATCAAATTTATTTGGAAAGATGCTCTGAGGGCCGCCAATCAGCAGCCGGGGTGGGTCGCCGGTTGGCCACCCCTGGTTAGCAGCAGGCAAAACAATGTCATCCTCTTTATACTGATGCTCTGACTGTCTAATGGCTTGCTCTAATACAAGGTAATGAAGCAATTCTAATGACTTCTAGAAATAAATTAAATAATAAGCACTGTCTCAGTAATAAAAAACAATCACACTACGGCAAAACAATGTCATGATGTCTACAAATTCAATAGTCCTGCGTACAACAGTGGCCAATGATATAATAACTACAAGAACTCATAACATTGCACAAAACGATTTTCAGCAAATAAATAAGGGGCTATCCATATAGTACACATGCAACAAAAGCATATTTTCATGCTCTGTTGCACCCCATACATTCTTTAGACCCCTCCCCTATGCATTAGTACAAATTAGCAGCTGTATCCCCACCCTGGTTTATAAAATTATAGTTTTTTAACTTTGTGTTTTCTAATGTTGATATTTATTAAAGAAATGCAATAGAACATTCAAATGTTATGATGGCGACTTTACAAAGGAGGATCATCAAAGATCTGAACTAAAAAAATGCAAAAATTGATTGAACACTGCATCTGACAAAATAATTGTAACTTGTTCAAATCTAATGTGTGTGAATAACCAGTCTTCAACCTGAGCAATTTTTGAAATTTTTTCATAGGCAGTATATAAATTTGTGCATACCTACACATTCAGTTGAGACCCCTCCCCGTACTCATCCACACGCAACATCTCCTAAACCCAACAACTCCCCCCTCAGTGCGTACGCACTATATGGATGGACCCTAACCATACTGCATAGTTACTAAATAACTAGTAAATGCAAAAGCTTAAAAACTTTAAAAAATTCTGTTCATATCATAGAAATCCCGTTAATGTGAATTCGATAACACGAGTCCTTGGATAACATACCAAATGTTCGTTTTGATTAATAGGCTTTTAAACTTGGTTAACACAGTTAACCCCTTAAACGTGTATTTAACAATGTAAAATGGACGGATATATCCGGGATCCCCACTTAAGGGGTTAACAGATATTTTGCTGGCTCATTGAAGTCCATGCTAATAGGATTACACTGCATACAATTGGCATATACGAGGGCCAGGCAGGGCCGGGCCCCCTTTAATCAGATTTGGACCGGTCATCGTAGTTGCACAAAACTGCTGAGAAATTTGTGGATGGGATAGACAGCACAAGAGGAGAGAATACATGAATGTGCAAAGAACGCCGTGATGAGCCTTTCTTGCACATCGGAGACTTCACCCAAAAATGTCAAACCCTCCCCCCTATTTTGGAACCCTGGTTGTGCCACTGCTGTATGAAAATGTTGATCTCGCAACCAAGATTCAAAATTTTAAAATACACAATATGCAAGGAACACAAGTGTAAGCAAAGCAATTTACACGTCAAAAGCGACAAATAAAAACAATTTGACTTAATTTGGGAGGTGACAAAAAAACAATAAATGAGAATAAAGGATGAGACAGAAATACACATCCGAACAAACTCGCGCGTCAAAGAAAAACGCAAAATCATAACATTACAACAGTCATCAACATACAATATAAACATGTGAGTACAAAAAAACACCAGCGACAACAACTGCCGAAGACATGTGGTCAAACCCAAATAAATAATATCTTGATGATCTCCAGGAAGACAAGGCTGTTGGTTTCAGCGCTGACCTGGGGCAAAATATATACAGGTTCTGAGCATGGTTAAAAATACGTATTATTGCATAATCTACAATGATATTGGCAATGATATGAGAATTGGCGCTATCTAGGACAGTGTAAGGCACAAGGTGATCAGTCACATTCAGTATAGCAAAATATAAAGAACTCAACGCCAGTTATGTCAAAAACTAGCAAGATAACAAATCACAGAGGCTCACCCATATAGTACGTGTGCAAAAAGGCATATTTTCAACCCCCTGGTTGCACATGCCGCACATATGCAAAATCTCCTAACTCCAACCTCACCCCCACCCCACCCCAATCAGTGCGTAAGTACTACATGGATGGACCCTAGGTGAAATCATCAAAAGTTGCAACACTGCAGGTATGGTGAAATTCAGTTGTTTCACCTGTAATCAATAGATTTCAAATTCCAAGCACTTTCAATCAAAACTACCGGTATATAATGTATCTTGACGTCACAATGCCGGCACCCGATGGCACTTACCACAATAAAAATCAAATATTACAAAATATGTGAAAATTCAACCATATCAACTGGGCAAGATCTAAAATTATCAGTATTGATCAAAACCCAAAGGTTACAGCAATGACTGTGAACATGTGATCACTACACTTTATAAGTACACAATGAAAAACTAACGTATTCGGATTTTGATAAATCCTCCGTTAATCTAAGCATACTTTCCTTTGAGAATTTATTCATAATCTCTTCAAAAACTAGTAAGGTTAGACAAAACTGTTGAAGACGAAGCACAAAAAGCCCAATTCCAACGTTTAAAAATTTAAATTTCTGGATTGTTGGGGTCCCCATCAAGGTCAATGGCCAGAGATAAATAAAAAACTCTTGTCTGCTTCATTTGGACTGTTGGCACTGTCGAGATCAAAATATCAATACACAAGAGAGAGAGAGAGAGAGAGAGAGAGAGAGAGAGAGAGAGAGAGAGAGATCATTCAAATATAAATAAATTGGCACTTCATCATTCTGCTCAAACAAAATGATGATCCTGCAAAGGCAAATAAATCTTAACAATTCCTTACAACATAAACTCAAAAAAGTAAATACTCAAAATACTAAACTCTTCTAAATGTCACATTACTGTTGCAAAATTAGGCTCAAAGATACAAAACCATTAAAAGTCTTCAAACGTGTCTGTAGAATAAACAAGAAATGAGAAAACAATTCTTCACATATTCAAGCTCCGATCAGTTCAAATTTGCTTAGAAAATGATTGCACTAAATTATAAAAAAAGTGAAAAAAGGCCAAAATGCAAAGCATCAAAAACTAGTTACTATTAATTGATAAACATTTGAACACTTAAAACAAATGCATCTGAAGTTAATAAGAAATCTCAAGCTAAAAAACAAGGGTAACAAAGACAAAACCTTAACCCTTTCACTTCCCACATGCATATTATGTTCAAAATTTCAAAATTCCCTAGATCCCCCGTGCCAACATCAACCAGTATGCTGACGTGACTGTGCGTCATGATGGCACACCGAGCGCCAAAGGGTTCATGACATGTTAGCACATCTTAACGGGAGTGAAAGGGTTAATATAACGACAGCACTCCAAGCAAATAAACAATCAAATATTAAATTATTGCGCGAACCAACAATTTCTCCACGTCAAATACTCCAGAGAATTCAACTTATCACAGATTTAAGCAGGTCTAAGTGCGACCGTGTGAAATTTAACTCCACTAACTACAAAAACAAACGTCTCGTCCTGTTTTCAGCAGATTATTCACGACGACAGCATCTTACCCGAGGCCTGAACCGGTCTAGGCAACTGTTCGTATTTGTTTTCGGAGATATCCTTCAGACACGACGCGGCCATATTCCCGACCAGGCTTTTGCCGCCGTGGATTTTCTGATGCTTTGTCCACTGCTGTTTCAAATCCTGGAACTTGTGCTCAAGGTTCGGCAGCGAAAGCGCAAATCGGCCGTGACCCGCGCCGCGTCTGACCTCCTGGACGGCGTCTCGCCTTCTGCCGCCGCTCCGGATTCGTCGATTATGCGCCGGGCGACCGAGAATCGAGCGTTGGTTCTCCGGGTGGTGTGAATCGTCTCCCACATTTTCACGAGACCCTGGACCTTCTCGCGCGACTGCAGCTTCTCGTACGTCTGCCAGCGGGCGGAGCGGCGACGCCAGAAGTCCGAGTCGCCCGAGTAGGAGCTGGTCGGCGAAAGGAGCGCCGAGTCGTCGACCGAGAGACAAGACTCCGACGGGCTGAACGAAGTCACCGACAATTCCGCGTCCGCGCCGAAGACGCGCTCCGTCGTCGCCCGCCTCCTTTCGACGTAACGACCCGTCAGATCCGATCGAGACAGGAACCGGCTGAGCGACACGTTGTACTGCTTTCGGCGCACGAACCACCGGGCTCCGGTGCTCCTGTCGCCCCTAAGAATCTCGGCGCCGAGAGCACTGTCCGCGGCAGAGCTGGTGTCGCTGAGCGCATCCCCGGAATCCCCCTCAAAATTCTCATAGTTCAGCTCCTCGAAAAGCGACACTGGCCGAGAGGACGACGACACCGTCTGGCAGGTCTCCGTCAGCCAGCGCACCTCGTGCGTCTCGATCTTGGAAGCGTACGGCGAACCCGGCACAGAATGACATCTCTTGAGCCACGAGTCGAGTGGCTTCATCCACAGCAGGTGCTCGGGAGAAGTGGGGGTGGCGGGCGGAGTGTGCGGGTGAGACGGGGACGGGAGGTCAAATGTCAGCCACTGAAAATCCACCGACCCAGATACCAGCTTCGTGGTTGCGTCTTTAAACTTCGTTGCAAAAGGATTGTCGGTGTGTGGCGTGTAATAGGCGTCGTCTTTACTCATTACCTCACCGACGACTAACGACGTAACGGGGATGACGTTAGCGCTCTTGTTCTCGACTTCGACGGCAATGGCGGCCGGCGAATGGGTCGTCACGGGCAACGAAGGCTCCGTAGTGGTTTCCTGCACTTTTACGGCACCCGCCTTATCTGGTCTGTTTCGCTTTTGTTCTTTGCAAGCTGTAGACATTGCAAACATGGAAAATTAGTTCCAAAGAAACTGTCAGGACATTCCAAATGAAAGCTTAGAGAATCTGCAAGATGCCCTTGCTCTTGACTTATACATAAAGTGCACAACAAATTGTCAGTTTAAAAACAAAAGCATTGTCAGATGATGATGATGATGATGATGATATTGAAGATGATGATATTGATTGATGATGATGATATTGAAGATGATGATATTGATTGATGATGATGATATTGAAGATGATGATATTGATTGATGATGATGATGATGATGATGATGATGATGATGATGATGATGATATTGAAGATGATGATATTGATTGATGAATGATGATGATGATATTGATGGTGGTGGTGATGCTGCTGATGATGATAATAATAATGATAATAATAATGATAATAATAATGATGATGATAATAATAATAATAATAATAATAATAATAATAATAATAATAATAATAATAATAATAATAATAATAGTGACAAAGTAATATTCAAATGTTCATAATACAGATAAATAAATATATTCTGATCTGAACATAATCAGTCAGTGTGGTGAGTGACCATTAACAGCTTGATTATCTGATGGGTCACTTGGTGGTCACTTGGTGGATTGTTTAAGACACTGACCAAGAATCTTCTCCAAGATACGTCGACTGATGACATCGTCTCCGTGGATTCCAAATCGGCCGATGTCGGCAAGGACCACTGCCATCTGCGACCTCGACCTGACCTCTTCCAGGCTGCTGACCACATCGACGAAAGACGGTCTTTTCTTCGGGTCATACTAAGAGAAACAAGCGCAAAAAGTCTATTTAATTTATACAAAACATCAGAAGCACTCACAATTGGTGATATATCTAAATAGCAACAATATGAAAATCTATGATTGATTCATCAATCAGATTGATTCACTCAACATTGATTCGTCAAAGCAGAAAAACAGCCCAGAAAGGAAGACTCACTTGACAGCAGTTGAAGGTCAAATGAAGAAAACTAAGAGGACAGTCGACCGCCATTTTGCTGAACGCCACATAGTCGAGACCAAAATTCTGAAAAATGCACATCCAAAGAAGAAGTGCAAAGAAACCAGTTTAGGATTTTTGACATTACATGACTTTTTTTACATGATCTCAGCGTAAAAATCAATCTCCTGTAAAGACAGTTGTAAAATAAAGCAGAGAAGCACAGTCAATTATGCAATCATTCTCGTAATTTTCTAAACTCTAAATTTGTTTCTATGAGTGTATTCATATCTTCATATAACATTCATAATGCTGTCAAGAAAAAATTCTACAAATGTATGAGCAATGTAGAAAAATAACTTTTAACAAAACAATGTGTTTTCACACATAGTGCATTTCAAAATCCCTTTCAGCTGCTGCACAATGTTCCTATTTCTCAACAATTGAAAAACCTGTTTTAACATTGGAATATTGCTTCAGATACCTTCTTTCTATCATTGACCAAGAGGCAATTAATCAAGCGGCCGGGGCAAACAGGTAAACTTACCTGAGTACGAGGTAAGATATCGGGATCCGCTTCAATTCTGCCAATGATCTCACATAGAATGATTCCAAAAGAAAATACATCGGCCTACGAATCAGAAGAAAATGAGACCAAAAAAAAATAAATAAAGTCCAAACATTACAAAAGACCCAGACCCTCGCAACAATGGTCCATTCATTGACCGCAGGGTGCTGCCACCTACTTGACAACTTCCTTATGAAATTCTCTGCATTAGGAAGTTTCTTCATCACAGAGAACTTAGACAAACTTGACCAGGGATATTTTTACACCCCCTAACACCGCCCAACACCCCCGCCAATTTGAGGTAGACACCCCCAAATTCACAATCCTAGAAATATCCCTGAACTTGACAATACTGGGCTGGGGTAAAATATGAGACCTAAAATATAGAATGTTCTCATATCAAAAGGCCACATTCTCATAAACAAATTTGCCAATGTGTTCCCTATCAGAATATAGAGCGTACACCATAGGTGTAAACTTGATGAAAGAGTGGGGGCTCAACCCCCCCTTTAACTTCCCCTTCTCTAGCCAAGCCTCTCAAAAAGTGGGGACCCAGATAGCGGCTTAATGGAAGTTTACACCTATGATCAGAACAAATTTGGCAAATTATATTCAGTCCGTTAATATGGCAAATTTTCATCGACCTAATTATGGCAAAAAAAGTTGAAAGACCTTTGAATCATAAAAGCAGCCATTGATGCACTCAGGAGCCATCCAATAGGGAGAACCAACGATTGGCAATGGCTTATCCTCCTCCCTCCTCCTGTAAAATATCCAACCAAAACAGTATTTACAGATAAAAAGATTGAAAAATCTGTAACAAATTATTGATATTTTATTTCCTTGGTTGAAATATTCAACAGTGTCTCAAAAACTAACAACAGATGAACTGGTTTCAATATTTGTTACTCCAAGTCCAACTGTGTACACAAATCATTAAGATCACTTTAAGAAACTCCTACGGCACAATAAAACAAGAAATTCTAAAGTATATAACCAAAAGTAGATCACTCTTAGGGTCCATCCATATAGTACATATGCACTGTGGGGGAAAGGGGTTGAATTTAGGAGACTTTGCGTACGTATGCTGTGCAAACGGGGGAGAGGGGGGTTGAAAATATGCCTTTTCTTGCATACGTACTATATGGATGAGCCCTTACCTGCATCTGGAGAAATTTTAAAAAACATTCCTAATCATATACTCTCCTTCATATTTATAAAGTACTTCCACAAAATAATTAGCTACTTCGTTACTCTCTAAGGTTCAGAGCTCTAAAACCAATGTTTCTTATGAGTTGGCTTTCAAATATTCTGCCAACCAAAGTCTTAGATTCAATGCAACTACAACAAATTTCTAACACAGATTTCTCCTCCGAAATCTATTTACTAACAAAGCGTCTGGAATCTTGATTGCAAGACCAAAATCCCCGACGACCGCCGTGAACATGTTCCTGCTCGTTGTAACGCAGGAAGATATTCTGACAACAATAATACCACAAGAGGTATTTACTGCCAAGCAACTAAATGCCACTAAAGCAGGGGTCGGCAGCCTTTTGGACAGAGAGGGCCGAATTGCTATGGCAGTGTCTGTCCGAGGGCCGTGCAATGAAATAATTTTTCGACGGGCCCCAAAAAAGTTTTAAAGTTTATGTTTTTTAGCGAACTTGTGGTGGAAAAAGTTCAAAAGTTCTCGAAAAATATACATATCAAGTGTGAAAAATTAGTGATGACCATTTTTGCTTGCCAGACTTACAAAAGGGTGATGACCTTTTTCTGCAAAAAAGCTGGAGATATGTGAGGACCGGAGGGCCAGATTAAACTCACTGGCGGACCGGATGTGGCCCGCAGGCCATGGATAGCCAACCCCTGCACTAGAGTCTATATAATGAATGCAAAAAGAAAGACCCAATGCACAACCTCACTGCAGTCAAAACCCTCTCCTGTAAACAAACTAAACTTTTATAATGGTGCGATAGAAATATAGAATACAGCTATGGTACCACTAATGGTAGCATAATTATGTCATGGATACTCTAATCATATGAAGCAGCAGTCCTACCACTAGGCATTTTACAAAATAGGAATCACATGATCCATCTGTAAAAGCAAAAAACACAGAAGTAATTTGCTTCTTATAAAAATCTGGATACATATATAAGTCACAAGTAAATAACACAAGTTTTCCTTCCCCACAACATTCTAAGGTTATGTCCAATGTTGTCCATATTAAAACCCATTAGCAAATAAAGTTGCACCACTGCTACAGTATATTTATTTTATTCACACCCAAGTGGGTCCAACAGCCAAATGATTTTTAGTCCCTTTTAATTACAGTATTAGTCTCAGTTTTAGCTTTCTGTCATCTCCTGTTATCATTCAAATGTGTCATCTCTCGTATGCATAACTTTAAAATAGACTAGTATTTGCAATATGAAAATGGATGAGAATTTCAAGTAGCAAATTATTTCAAACCTTAAATTTAGGTTACACTTGGTAAAACCATCTGACTTCAAAATATTGCTCTAAACTAATTATAGCACAATGGTTTTTTCCCTAGAAAATGTTTCTGTATACTGACCATTGATGTGAGATCTCTATGCATGACCTCGCGTGAATGGAGATACCTCATCCCCTTTGCTATGTCTGTTGCTATATTGAATCTCACTGACCAAGAGAGATCCACCTCTGAATCTGATAACAACTGTTGAAGGCTGCCACCATTTACAAACTACAACAAAGCATCAAGCCACTATTCTCAAACTACAACCATCAGGATCTCAGATAAGACTAAGTTTCATAATCCTGGTATTTCCATAGTTACCATGTGGCAAAACAAACAATACAATTATTAATGTACAAACTACAAATATTCTGGAGCAGCCTAGAGGGTCTAGAGTAGTTGGCAATGCAGTTGGCTGGAACCTAAACTAACCTGTTCAGGTTAATAAGATTAATAAATAATTAATCAGGAACTACTAATGTGCTGATAATGCTCGGAATGTCGTAACCAACTTTACCTACCACTTTCAGTGAAAAATTACACAAAATGACAGTCATATATAAAACAAAACAATATGACAAACACAATTACATAGAAAAAATTCACATGCAAATTCAGAAAAAGACAAATATCTGGATGGAAGAGATAACCGATGAACCCCTTTACCGGCCATGACGCACACATGTGTCCATTTTACATTACATTGCAAATAAATAGCCGGTAATGGAGTTAAGACACCTGGAAGAGGATAGAAGAGAAGAAAAGTTCTGATAAAAATTTTGTCCTAGACAAAAGAGGTGTATAGGCCATGCTCTGAGAGAAAACACTTACCTACTAAGGGTAGATGGCAGGGAAAACATAAAAACCTGGTGACCAAGGACAATGAGGTTAGAGTGGATGTTCGATTCTAGAGTATGAAACCCTAAAAAAAGAAGGCCTAAGATACTGGAGTATGGAACCTATCTTTGGACAGAGCACCTGATGATGATAATTAAAACACAAAATCCAAATAAATGGGACAAAAAAATAGTGGAACAGTTTCAAGTAAGACGCTCACAAAACCCTACCTCAGTAAGTGCATGAAGTTGACCTTCGTGTACACACACTCCCATAAATCTACAATTGCAACAGCATTGTGCAGAATCATCATCAAAAACCCTATCGCTCAGGTGTATAATGCCATCTCCAAGTTTTCTGCCATTCTTTCCTGTCCGTTGCTCTGTGACTAAGATCCTGTAAACTGCTTCCACACCATTCTTCAATATCATCACACCATTCCTTGTGTGGTCTCCCTCTCTTATTGGCACCCTCCATTATTCCAAACATTAGAGCTTTGATCTTTCTGTCCTCTTTCATTCTGCATATGTGTCCGAAAAGTTGGAGTTTCCTTTGTTTTACTCTTTCCAGCATGGTTTGTTTGGGCTGAATTCTCCTGTATAGTTCTTCATTTGTGATTTTTTCGACCCATCCGATTCGTAGTATTTTTCTATAACATTTTCTTTCAAAGGCTAGTATTTTTCTTTCCAGGTCTTTGGTGATGGTCCATGTTTCGCATCCATATAAAAAGCTGCTGAAGATACAGGTTTTGAGTATTTTCTTTTTTGTTTCAGTGCTTATTGATTTGCTTTTCCAGATCTTATCCATTGCCATCAGTTGATCTAGAGCAGAATATTAGAGCATAATTATAATAAATCCTATGACACAAAATATTACTAAGTGAGTCCATTCACCACGCTCCAACTCAACTCATGACACATCGTCCTACAAGAACCGAAAGTTCTGTTACTCTTATAATAATACTAAAAATAACATAATAAAGTGCCTTATAGCACCAAGCAGTCTATAGATGGTACTCAAAATCCTTCAGCAACAACAAACCAAGTCAGTGGCAGAAATATCCAAGCGATGAACAGTTCAGAAGACATGAAAGAAAAGTCAAGAGGAAAATCTGTTTACACTTAAGACTTAGAAGCAAAAAAATGCAAACATCAAACACAAGGTTCTTAATTTTTTTTCAGCCAGCAATACAGAAGGCTCATTTGTCTAAATTTCAGATTTAACTATAGGTACCGGTATTAGGTATGTTCAAATAATGAATCACTAGATATCTTGTTGAGTGAAAGTGCTTTGCATAAAATGGGTAATCTTGCAATATAAGTGGTGAAAGAGATCGAATGACTAAGATTTGATTATACAGATGAGATATGGGATGGTTCAGTGCTTACAAAATCAGTTTCTTAGAAGAGTAATTTATATAGCACTTAAGTGGGATTGTTTAGGGTCAACAAATATGAGTCCATCCTTTGAATCCATCCCACTGAACAGAAAATTATATTCAAGACTAGTCTCCTGGCTTATAAAACACTGCAGTCTGGTCAAGCTCAATATCTGAAATCTTGCTAGACCATCCAAAACATTCTCATTCAACAAGATTCACTAATTCATTGTTAAATATACATAGAACCAACACTGAAATTGGTAAGAAAGCGTTTCTCTATTTCTGGCCCAAAAACATTGAACTCACTTCCTCGGCTGTCAGAACTTCCACCAAAGTTGAGTAAGTTTATTTTCCAATCTAGACAAAAGTTCACCTTTTTAAATTAGCATATCTTCCATTGCTCTGCATCGCTGTTTTTCACTGACTGATTCCAGGAATGACCTGGTCTTTTGCTGATGAATTTGAAGTACCATCGATTGATACCTTTAGAGTGTTAGAAATGGTGCTATAAAAGTGCACAATTATAATCATCCTTTCCATACCTCAATATGTTTGGATGTGAAAGACGGTTCATGAGCTGTACTTCACGCAGCATGTTTGGTCGATTTGTTTGAGATGTATTCATTTTGAGCACCATGACCTGACCTGTGACCTTGTGGGTGACCTTTTGAAATGAAAGCAGAACAAAAACTATGAGAAACACCAGAGAGTTCTTCATAATAATCAACAGTATCACAGTCACTACCAAAGTCTACCATATTCGATATTTTAAAAATTTACATAAAATAAGAAGATGAGATGCTTCCAAAGTCTACCACATTAGATGCGTGTCATTTCTAAATAAAATAACAAAGTAAAATGCTTCCATCCAACTCAAGAGGTTCCCAAACCATGGCCCAGGTAACAGTCCACCAGCTCTCAGGAAGTGGCCCACAAAGCCTCAATATTTGATATAACACAAACAGTCATTTATAGCTTTAGGATTTGGTTTCCGAAAGTTAAGAATGATATTACACAACTTTCATAATCTTATAAACATTCAGACTGTCGATTTTTCATAATAAGAATGCAGGTCAGAAACATCTAGGCCTATAGTATTAAAATTTTAGAATTTTATAGCATCGTGGTCCCACCTAAGAACCGAAAACCGGTACTGTATGGTACTCTTATTTGAAAAAGTCTCGGAACCACTTATCCAACTTATTGTTATAGTTGTTTCAATGACAACAACAACAACAACAACAATAATATATACCAAAACATCAATTAAAACATCAGTTAAAACAATACATGTACCAAGTACTTAAAAGCAAGCCTGAACAATCACGAGATGCCTTTGATGACATAGCATTTGTGCATATCTAAGAGTTAAGATGAGCGAAATATCAGTGAACATTATAACACATCAACACTCAAAAGAGATGCATAAAACCAAGACAACAAACAATTTAACCTTAAAAACATCAGAAAAGAAGCCTTGACCAAGCTTCTCTTTGTGGAAATCATCGAGTCTGTATAAACTAGACACCGCATGCTTAAGTGCATCACATGTTGATCCTTCTGTCTGCTGAACAGTGCATGCCTCCTTGGTCCTTTGTTTATCAATTTCATTGCCCTCACGAGGAGCCGCTAAAAGGACTGGAGTCGTTGGCATCTTCTTGCCGTCGGAGGTAATCGGTCACGTCACAGTCATTGTTCAGTTATTTCTGACAACGCATCAATGAATTATGCAACAGTAATAACCAAAATAGCAACATTAATCATCAAGCACGTAGCTAGGCATGGGTTTGGGGGCTCAAGCCCCCCCGCCTGAAGCTAGCCCCCCATGAATTCAAGCCCAAATGGCATTGCAGGCTCAAAAGGAAGGGAGTGAATCTTGGGCTTCAGTCCCCTAAACCTAAAATCCTGGCTACGTTCATGCTAATCATCTAACCATAATTTATGCCGATAACTTTGACACTAAGACAATCAAAACAGAACACAAAGACCAGGAAATCTTGTTCCAAATGTCTACATAGAAAAGCAGAGCTCTACTGCACACAATATTGAAACAGGGGTATTAGACTGTTGTTTAACTATTTTATTGCACATCTTTCAAACATTAATTATTCTTTTAAATGAAATTCGATTTATAACAGATAACAAAAAATAATAAAGCCTCCACTGCATTTATCAAAAGTTACACTTGATGCTTATAAAATGGTTGATTTATTGAAATAAGCAGCAATTGAAGGTATGGAGTCAGAAACTGATAGGAATCCGCCTGAGTTCCATGAACAGTTATATCTCAAAACTAAATAAACAGTTTTGATGGCAGTGTGTCTGTGGTGACACCCCTGTTTTAGCTAATAAAAGTAGCATTAACCGCCCTCCCGAGGCTACGATTCGTACTTTGCATAGCTAACATATATCATATTGCATTTTTTATTCCTAGAATTCCGCTACGAAATTTGGGTAGTTTTTCTGGAAGATTACCGTTTGACTATTCGCCGGCAACAGGCTAGTCCGTTAAAAGTTTCTTATCCACACGGACAAAGAGCTATGCAACGTAATGACGGTCGGTCGAAAGTTACATTTCGTCGCAATTAATTTTCTCACTTAAAAGTTCGGATTATCGAAACAACTGAGCGAAACTTTGAGCTAAATAAATGTCCGTTTAATCGTCCATCGGAACTCACCAGCGCCGACCATATGTAAGTAAAATCTCGTAAGGTTATATAGCGCTATCAATATTACAGTAGTAGCTGCTTATTCTTATGCGTTTAATCTTTCTTGAAATAGCTATAGACAAGGTGGGTTGTCGGCCGGGAAAAGGTCGGTCAGTGTATCCACCAGGCGGCGGGTAGATATATATATATATATATATATATATATATATATATATATATATATATATATATATATATATGGTTGATATATATATCTTATATCAAATTCCACATTATGATTTTTACTCTTAGGTCAAATTCCTACTTATGATTTTTCTTTAGCCTTACTCTTGTCTTTAGCCACTCTTCTCCATTTGATCCCTCATTTGGCAAATCGCAATTGCTGTTCCCAAAGCAATTCGGTTCGTGATACGTTGTTCTCTATCCAGGTCGACTGCCGTCTGCCTTTTCCAGTCATTGTTCCTTGTATTACTACTCTTTTCAAGACAATCTCCACAGTTCCTCATGATATGCCAAGTAAATTAGTTTCCTCCTTTATTTATAATTTCACATAACTGAGCTTCTTTTGCATATTTCTCAGGTACTGATTCATTCCATTTCTTTTGTAGCCATTTAAAATTTATTTTACAGTATATTAAAGATTTGTCTGTCTCAGCCCTTAATTTTTAAGTCTAAAGTTCCGGGTTATTCTTAGATGATGCAGAAACCTTGAAAATAAGATTTTCGTTCACTTCATTGACCTGATGGTATTTATTGACGGTTGAGACTAGAATAATTATAGGCTATTCTACTACAGTTGTAATGTCACTAATCAAGTAGGGTCGTAGGCATAAACTTATTTTAGACCTCTAGACTCACCCCCCTTTTGAGGCTAAACAATGGAAGGGGAAAAGGATAAGGATGGACCCCACACTTTTTATTCAAGTCTGCACCTATCAGCAGGCACGAGAAATTCTGGGCCAAGCAGTCACGAGCCCCCAGAAATTTATAAAGTTTTCAAAAAAATATACAGATCAAGTGTGAAGAAGTGGTGATGGCCTTATATTTTGCGCCATTGGCTGATGCCCTGGGCATTATGATAGTGGCGCTATAGAAGTTGATTGATTGATATTTTGCTTGTCAGACTTTTCAGGACATTAAAGACAAGCAATGCCTTCGACGGGCCTCCCCAACCAATAATAAATAGTTTTGCATAAGATGAGATTTGGCCGACCCGCCCGGGCCCCCACAGATCGTCGGGTCCCTGGGCATTTGTCACCTGCCTCCTCTCATCGGCCTGCCTAACAGTAGGGCCTAATGTGTCCAAACAATTACACTTACAATGTCACATATGCAGTAACACACAAGCCATGCATTACCACTATATTATACTGCATCAATTTTGTATTAAATCAAAATGCTTTTTGAAATTTGGCATGCCATTAACCATTATTCTTAAAGTCAATAATTGTATAATTTAAATCAAATATTAACAATACTTAGTCGTTCACAGTTCAATCAAATACCCCAAGTGTTGCAATGAAAAATAAAGCTTGCCAACTTTTTTATATAGAAGAACTACCGTAAATGATAACTATTAACAATTCCCAAAGCAAATTTTAACTTTCAAATTTCAAGAGATAAACTTCAATCAAATCAATTCACTCCAGTGATTAATTAACCCCTTAACTGGGGATCCCGGATATATCCATCCATTTTACATTGCGTTACAGTTAAATACACGGTTAAGGGGTTTTAATTAGATTGCCCAGAAATAAAACAAATCACTACACCAAAGCAACCAGTGTCTCAAATACATAAACGATGCACCGTTTCATTTCAGCATTGCACACGGACTACACAGTAAGGTTTGCCGTCTGCGTCATCTGCGTAGTCGAAACAACCATGGCAGACGACGTCACGTTCTGATAAACAGCAGCTGTAGTTCCGGTTGCTGCAGTATCGACAGATCCATGAAAGAAGAAAAGCTGAAGCAAAAACGGAAGCACTCGTACAGACAGCCTGCCTAGGATCCATCCATATACAGTATAACCTCGTTATATCGCTTTGATATATCCGAGGTTCGAATATCCGATTCCTGTATCATTAACACTGTTTTGGATTTTTTCGATATAAGTGAGTTCGATATAACAAGGTTCTACTGTAGAACATACGCATGAGGTGGAAAGGGGGTTGGATTTAGGAGATTTTGGACGGAGGAGGGAGGTTGAAAATATGCCTTTTTTGCACGCATACAATATGGATGAGCCCCTATAACATCAACTTAAAGTGCAAGAAGAACCAATGCACTTATCTCTGATGCAACTCTGATCTCTGGAAGAGACAACACCTGGCTGACCACTACTACACTTCGGCTATAGATTAAGTGCCTAGGAACAAGCAGTAACTACAGTAACCACTTTTGAGAGCAATAAATAAACTTACACGATTTTACTTACTTACACGGGCATAACTATTATTTTTGCTAAGAAGATATCAGCATTTTTGCCAGAGTTTTCTCAATTTCTTCCTTTTGTTTGACACTGATGACCCAAAGAGTGTCGATGCACCAATGGTCCTTCTTGGCCGGGGCTTATCAATACAGTACGCGCAAAAATAAAGGCATATTTTCACACCCCTCATTTGCACATCGGACATATGCAAAATCTCCTAAATCCAACCTCCTTCAGTGCTCATGTACCATATGGATGGTCCCATGTCCTCATAGTCTTCAAAATTCCAATTTTTAACTTTACAGACCTACAGAGCAAGGGTCCTAGATAAAAGTCCTGGCTAAATTAAAACCATATTTTACAGCAAACATTTTCTTCTTGCAGTGGGGCACCGAGACTATTCTGGCCACACTGAAACACTGACATATGTATGGCAGATACAAGTCTCACACTTGAGACCATAAACATTACATGACCATATGAATCAGGCTTAAAATATCACAACTGATCCAAGAAATCAAAACCATATGAAAAGCAAAGAACAGTAACACCGCAAATATTTGTGCATACCATAAATCCAACAGCCAGGAGACCATGCATTAGCATAACAATCACCATTGTACTCAGAGATACCTACAACATGCAATAGAAAGCATACAAAGTTAACACAGTTTGATTACATTACGCGCTCCCGGACTCGGTGACCGCGGTCGACTCCTTCAAGTCGTTCACCATCAAACTTAAGACGCACCTCCTGAAGAGATCGTACGATTGCTCTATGTAAAGCGCCCTTGACTTTGGCCCCAGCTATGTTACCATGTTATATAAATCTTCATGTAGAATAGAATAGAATAGAATAGAGTAGAATACATCTGAGCAAAACCAAATACATGTATATTTATCCGGTAATAGAAAGAATATATATCAACGTGTGATCTTTCCATACTGATTGAAAATGTCCCCAACAAATAGAATATTGCTTTTGGTTGTGTTGCTTATGGTAGCGCAGGGTCCGGCGCTGATCTCCTTGTACTGGGCAAGCAGTGACACATGTGGCTTACGCCATTTATCTAGAGTAGTCAGCCTTGCTTTCTCTAGACCCGCATTTTACCTTCACAGCTTAATGCTGCTACCAATTTATCGACGCCTAAGCAATGAACTGTGTGGTTGGCCAGTGGCACCATGACTAGATCCCAGAATGATCACCCATCCAAGTACAAACTGCAGTCAATGTTGCTTAACTTCGACATTCTGACAGGAACCGGTCACATACACAATGCCAAGTATGCCAATCCTTTTGCCTATGAGTTGGTCTCGGCGTGGATACACAAGGAATGAACGGTACCCAAGTACGTTGGCAAATTCTGCACTTAAAAGCCAAATAGCATCACAAGAAAGCGGTGAAGAAACACAGACAACCTGCTTCTTGTCATGTCTGATTGACGGCCACAGCGTAAACACCAGCACCGTGCCAGACAGTGCCATTCCAAGCATTACGAGAAGCCACTGGAGCCAGTAAAAGGGAAGAACCCACAGAATCTACAGCACAGAAGAGCACAACACACAATGGGCTACATAAAGAAAGGTGTAGCAAATGCATGGTGCTTGTTTATCTTCAAAAAAGCCAATAATAAAAATGTATAGATACTCTAAAGATTATCTAATTTATAGAAGCTAATGGCAGAATTATCAAGCAACCATTTATATTGCGGTCAAATCTTGTATATACTGTAAATGAAAATCACCAAATGTTATCGAGCATGCTTTAACCAATAGTACAATCATTTTAAAAACCCATTAAGAAGAGATGACATGTAAATAAATCCATGTCAAATTATTTCTTAACATCATCATTCACCCAATGTCACAGCATCAGCAATTTTCAATAACAATCACTGCTACACATTCAGGTTTATCAATATCACATCACTTAATATTGAAATAATTGTAAAAGTGCAATGAATGTGACGAAAACCAAAGCCAAACACTATCCAACAATAAATACAAGTGCACTCCATAAGCTAAATTCTCAATGAATTCACAACTCAGTATTATCCACACTATGCAAACAGTCAGGAGACTACACATTTGGCACAATGTCAGGTGCAACTAGAAACAAGAAGAAACGTGCTTAAACGGTCATAATACATTAATGAACCACCAAAAAGTTAATGAAAACAACAGAATTTAAACTATAAAGGTGCACCCATTAAACAGAGCCTTTTTAAAGGAAAATTTATAACTGCACTAAACTCAGAAAATACGTGGACATCCACGCAAAAAAACAAGCAAAAAATTTGTCCGAAAATTTATCATCACACAAAGCACAGAAAATTGTCACTTTAGCACTGCACATTTTCAACTTATCACTGCACATTTTGTGTATCACTGCACACGTTAAAAAAAGTCCTTGCCATTGAACAATGGAAAATTTCACTTACTGATATAGGAATGTAGATTGCCAGTGAATAGCCATATATGCAAATGATTTCAGTGAAGGTGTATCCAGCCTGATTTCCTCTCCAAGAAAGAAGTCCATACAACATGGTTGGCATTAGCCACCAGTAGGCAAAAATCGCCGCAGAGGCTAGAGTAACTACAGTAAGGCACAAACAAGTTCTCAAAATACCAACATATTTACTGCTACACGAGGAAACTACAACAGTAATGTAAAGAAGCATTTATATAGCACCTCTTCTGGACGAGCATTCAAGTAGCACTGCCATTACTATTACTATGAACGTAAATAGTACAGGTAATGTATACTGATCTTGAATACTCATGTCTACACAGAAAATGCATCAAAAGAATTTGATTCTGTCTTAAATAGTTACCAAAAGAATTTCCAATAAAGAATTTCTATTACAAAAAAAAATTAACTTAACGAGACCTGAAACTGAGTTAAAGCAGAATTATTGAAACATTACCCTTGTGAAAATCGTATTTCCAGACATAACTCGAGCTGCTGGTGCTCTGGGAATACAGATAGTTAGCAAGGTTTCCAGCAACAGCAACGCTGAACACAAGAGTCATGCAAATCCAGAAAGGACCTAAAACAAAGAGCAAACATCTAAAAGTTATTCTGTCCTTAATCGAGATAAAAATGTTAATCAAAACAAAATCAAACACAGCAAAAACTAAACACTTCATCAAACTCCAATACATAGACCAGTAAGAAATTTTTATTCAGTGATGAATAATGTGCTTATACTCTAGTTTTAAATTACCTCGTATGATCACTCTCACTGTGCTAAAATCATTGTAATAACAAAAAGTTCAGTAATAAAATAATGGTTGCTTCTTAACCTTAGCATAGAAAATATAAGATATTATTATTTTTACATTAGAATTAATTATTACCATACAAATCAGGATTGGGTCTGATTTTCATCTGTAGATAGTTGACGTTTGGATTTGGATACATTGACCACAGAATTCTGTCAAGAACTTGCTTTGAATCGACATCGAAAAAAGTCTGATAATATTCGAACGTCCAAAAAGAAGGACTCTTCTTGTCTTTAATCAACTAGAGAAGAAAAAGAAGAAAGCTACAAATGGGTCTTGAATCGACTTCACAGGACTCTTTTCTCACTGAAAAATGCATCGGTCATAAAAAAAACAACACAGGAATCATATTTTGCAGACATATTTCATGCAAAATGTATTCTTGGAGACAGCTCCCATTCAATATTTCGTTATACCCTATACATTTGCTACATGCAGTTGATTTATATATAAGCACAGCTAGGTTATCTATTAGAGACAAACAAGCACTGAAAAAATGTTTTATCATTAAAGAAAAATAACATTCTGTCACTTTATTCAATAACATTGAAACTATAAAAATTATCTATTGCTATATAATAGTATGGATTGAATATTGATAAAATTAGAACTGAAATTTGCACAATTATGAATTCCCTAATGATAGATCATTTGAAGAAATAGGTTGGCATCCCCGATGAACACCTATGTGTTTGAAATGGACGATAAAATTAATTTTGAATTTTTTTTTGAATTTTTTGAATTTGGCCATTGGTGTGAAGGAAACACTAAATGCATCCAGTATTGTAAAACTGTCTCCTCGTAAAATATTCTTGCACAGACCTCGGCCTTGTCCTCCTCTTCCGAGTCCTCTGGATTCGGAAAGTTTGTGAACGTGTGGGTGTGGACAGTTCTCCCGTCCTTCAATTCGGGCGAAGCTGACGTCTTGTGCGAATGCGGAATGTCTGCAACACAAACAACAACAACGCCATTTTCTTCAATTTCATTATCAATAAAATTGCCAAAAAACTACTGCAATTACAGCATCAAGCCCAATTATAACAGTAATGATTTGTCTCCATATTTACAATAATAATTATAAGTTATCATTAATAATAATGGCGATTATCTAGGATGAAATTGAGAGAAAACATCAAAAACTGATATATCAAGTCAAATAACCACAACATGCCAGCAGCTCACAACCTCTAGGGACTCGCTAAAGTCTATGGCTTTCTAACATCTAGGAAGGTTTTCCCATGCCCGATTTCAAGTGCTGGGGCCGGCACTGAGCTCCAGCCTCTGTGGCATACAGCGACACAAATGACATACACCATTAACCTAGAGTAGGTTGCCAGCCAAAAATCTAGTTGTGTGCTTTACCTGAACGCTGCCGAGTCAGCCTAACATCTAGGACGCACTAAAATCTATGATCTTATAACCGAGAGAGCTCAGTCGCAAATTCTAAAATTACTGACACCATTCCCAAAATTCCATCAGCAAGCAAGGTACACAGATTATTTGAAAAACTTCTAGAATGTCAAGCAAATATGTCCCCAGCCGTATTAGGAAAACTAAGCAAAAAATTACCCTCACCTCACCTGAAATCAATCAGACATTTCAAACACTCATACAAACAGATGACAATCAAAAGATGTTCAAGACACAATGACCTTGGTATACAAGTACTGGTATTCATACTTAAATTTCTGACTAATTATATTTATTACCTCTGTTCTAGTCAGACATCAGACAGCAATAGTTTAAGTAACATATCAAAGGCAATCATCCAGCCATATAACAGCAAAATGCTACCTAATCCTAAAAGTGCACATGGCACCATGAAGGATAGGAGTGGCGGCACTCTTTAATACCTCTCTGGATTGCTCCTCTGCCGTTCTGACTGATCTTTTTGGCTTGATCCGGATCTTATTCAATTTGGATTTAGTACACCATCGGCTGATGCCCGGGCATTATGATAGTGGCATCATAGAAGTTTATTGCATGACTGGATTGATTGATTGATTGATTGATTGATTGATTGATTGATTGATTGATTGATTGATTGATTGATTGATTGATTGATTGATTGATTGATTGATATGGTCATTGGTCAATGGTCACTGCATGCAGATACATCAGTCACAAATCAACATACCTTGGAAAACCAGTTCATCCTGGGAGACACCAAGAGCATCCTACAAAATCCAAATTTATAATTTGAAACACAAGCACTGAAGAAAATCAATAGCATGTATGCAGCCATACTTCATATAACTTGCATGGAGCAGTGAGGGCATAAACATAAACACAAAATTATAAATCACAATATACAACACCAAAGTAGTACCACAAACAACTAACAGTGCAGAAACATGGAGCATGAAAGAAACAGATGAACATAGGCTGCTAGTGGCCGAAATGACCTGCTTACGGAGAATCCTTGGAGTAACCTGGCCACAAAAGATACGAAACGAAGACATCAGACAAGGTCTCAACCTAAAGGATACAATTATCGACAAAATTAGAGGGAAAATACTCAACTGGTATGGACACGTCAACAGAATGGATGAAAGGAGACTACCATACAAAGCACTCTACACTCAAATAGAAGGAAACAAAGGAAGAGGAAGACCCAGGAAAATGGGCTGGACAACATCTGAGAAGATATGAACACGAAAGGAATTTCAGTCATAGAAGGAAGACGATTAACAGAAAATAGAACTTCTTGGAAACAGTTTTTGTCTAGCTATTGCCCCTAAAGACACACACATACACAGACGTTGCAATAACAAATAAGCAAGTAAGTAAAATCTCGTGGATTTATATAGCGCCTTGGAATTCTAATATAGCTATAGGAAAGGTATAAGATCAGCCAGGCAATAAGATCAGCCAGGCAATCCGAAAGGCAGTGAGGCTAGGTTGTTACAGCTACGGAGGAAATGATTTAAGAAAACGGAAGGATTTAAGCTTAGACCTGAAGACTTGAGGAGATAATGCAGGAATTATAGAAAATGAGGACAGATTCAACAGTAATGATGAAACGAAGCAATCACTTTAAACCTAACGGATTAATGTTCAAAGTTATACTAGGTTATAATAATAAGCAATAATAATGTTTAAATGGTTCAGTAGGGTATGCCCTGCGTTAGAACCACTGTTTCACCAATCCATTGAATTAAGAAATAGGTACTTAAGAGATGCAATTGACCGTACATCTGGAATTTCTAAGGCGAAATTCTTCTGCGAATCGTTTTCCATTTTCTTGCTTAAATCAAATAAACTTAATAGTAAATCATTAAATACATTTGGCTAAACACGTCAACAACAAATCGTACGCCATATTAAATCTAGTGAGTATGTAAAAACATAGACTTTAATTATCAATTATCGAGTTATTAATGCCTATCTGCAGTTATCTGGTGTTTCAGTATGACAAAAAATCGGATCCTTAGTTGGTCTATTTATTCTAAAGAAAATATCTTTAGGGATAGCTGGGTTTGACTTGCATCTCGTGCAATTGTGATTCTATGTGCCATCGGCTATTTCGAATTTTCAATGCATTTGAGTGGCGCTATAGAAGTTGACGATTAAATTAAGAATGCAAATAGGGAGCACACACTTTCAGTACTGTGAACATAGGATCCATAAACCCGGTATTTTCACAAAGGTGATTACCCCAGCTAAGTATGGCATGCAATAGAAAAGAGATGGGCTCTTATTTACAGCCTCCCTGTTTAAGCTTAGCATCATATTAAGTGGCTTAGGAAGTTAGGAGGCGTTACTGCCTGTGTGAAAGCCACTAGGGGCGCTAACGGACTTGAACCTGTTCCGTAGTACTGTATTTGTATGAATCCTTTAGGAATTTAAAATAAAAATTGCAATATTCTATAGTCACTTATAGCACAGCATTCATACCATAAGCTAAGAAAGGCTAAAATAAGATCAGTTATTTTTGTAAACATTGAAAAAATAAATTTGTTGGCAGGTTAACTGGTTAAGTGCCATTCAGAGAAAGCCAATTTGCTAGGGTAATTTTTTTTATTGCAGTATTAGTCTATAATGTCTCTGTATGTATAAGAGACATCTGCATTCTATAGTTTTATAATGCAGTTTCATTTCACTAGACATGCAGAGGCTTAAAATATTAACATTGATCATGCATTCTAGAAAACCTTAGGCTGTATGCTTCAATCACTAATTATAAAACATTTCCCTAAAACTCGAAACATTTTTAAAACAATTAAGTCATAGCAAAACATGTTAACAATAATGTGATTTAATTAAAGTGGTCTAGGAGGCTAAGTTAGCCTGTATGAAAACCACAATAACACTGTCCTTGCTAAAGGCTGATTATATTATCAAGCCATTTGAAATGATTTCAACTGTCCAGCATTGTGAACACATATCTTCTTAACAGTAAACACAATGTTATTTCACGGTACAGCTAATATGGAACGCTTCCATTCCATACAAAAAATCAATCTCTAGAATCGGGAAGGCCAAACAGTTTGACCGTCCCCGCATCTCTGTCCCTTTCGTATTTGTCCTTGTCGTCGCACGCAAAGGCAAGAATATGTCGCTTCGGATGCCAGGCTACAGTGAACGTTGGACTCTCACACGGAATGTCTGCAATCTTTTCGCCTGCAAAAAAACAAGTGATATCGGAACAATCAATTCCTTAACCCCTTAACCGGCCATTTATTTGTAACTCAATGTAAAATGGACGAGTATACTCGTCATGGCCGGTTAAGGGGTTAACGCATCAAATGTCAAGTGAGTCACGGATAATTGATAATTAATATAGATAATTTTAACTGAATGTAAATTGCAGAGATATTTAATGGATTATCAGTCACATGATTCAAAAAGCACCATCTGGCCATAGATTATGTAAATAGTTGGTTTTAATTTCTGCTTTTAACCCTTTACTCGCCGTGACTCACATATGCACCGTACGTCCATTTTACATTACTGTACATTACAAATAAATGCCAGTAAAGGGGATAAAGAAAAGTTACACGAATAATATAGTAGAAATAAACAAATTGCTATTCAAACAAATTGCTTTTAAACCCGGCCAAAACTGAATTTTTACTTTTAGGCACAAAGCCCCAGCTCAAGAAATTTGATTCTATAAACTCTATTAAACTTGGTGATTTAACTATTCCTGCAAGTAGTTCTGCACGGGATCTAGGAGTAATTTTTGATTCCACACTTTCTTTCTCAACTCACACAAATAGCATTTGTAAAGTAGCTCACTACCACCTTCGTGATTTGTATCGTAAAATTTCTGAATAAACCTGCATTAATGCTTTTGGCAAATGCCTTAGTGTCCAGTCGTCTTGATTATTGCAACTCCCTTCTTTTTGGCATTTCTAAATCAAACCTGGCAAACTCAACGAGTTCAAAATTCATTGGCCAGTTTCAAAACCCCAAAATAACTAGTCCAAAATATCTTAACTGGTTTTAAAGAAAGGATAGACTTTAAAATCTGCCTTTATACAAAACACTTTACTACAAGGAACCCAGTTACCATCTTTCAAAACTTTCTGTACAAGCAAACAAATACTACCAGATCCGCGTCTGCAATAGTTCTCTCCATCCCCATACTTGGACAGTTCTTGGTTCTCGTGCTTTCTCAGTGGCTGCCCCAAAACTCTGGAACTCATTGCCTCAGCATGTTCGCATTACAAATTCATTACAAATTTTTAGAGCAAGATTAAAACCCATCTTTTTGACCGGGCTTATACCATAGACTGTCACCCGTTTGTCCGGCCGGATACCCTGGATTTGACCTGGATCTTTAGTGACTTGGATTTGGTGTGCCATCGGTTGATGCTTCTGTGCATTATGAAAGTGGCGCTATAGAAGTTTAAGATTAGATTAGATTAGATAGAATCTTAATACAATGATGCAGGTCAAGGAGAAGAAACTAAGCCATTACAGATCAGTCAAATAACATGAGTTATAATGGGTTTCTTCTGTAGGAGAGGCCATCATGGCTGATCAGGGACCATCCATATAGTACGTACGCACTGATGGGGTGTTGGATTTAGAAGACTTTGCGTATGTACGATGTGTGCAATGAGAGGGGGGTAGAAAATATGCCTTTCTGCGTACGTACTATATGGATGAGCCCTCATAGGTGATCATAGATTTGACTGAATAACAAACTTAGTACCGGTATCAACTTCAGCGATGTCGATAAGCAAATCCTCTGAAGCTGAAGCAAGCATTTGTCCATCGTAGCTGAAACTCAATGTCCTCACCGGCCAATCCAACCTGCAATGCCACTGCTGATTTTATATCAATGGACGAATGAATTATGCATAAAAAAATTGAAATCCCAATGTGAAGAATTATATTAACACATGTGCAGCAGTACTCTAACACCTGCAGCCTTTAAGCAGCACGTCTTTCGTACCTGTCATTTTTATTACAATACAGTCACACTAAATGACAATGAAATATTTCTTTGAATATGAGTAAAAAATTAAAAAGATGTTCATTAATGCAGACCTGGATAAAATTGGATAAGATGAACCCATGGTCAATGCAGACCACTTTATTTGGACCAACCAAGGCTTAAAAAACTGCTTGGACTCAGTTGTTCACATGGACCTTGTGTTAACGAGGATCTGTTTTCTGGCCTCCTGTATGTTAAACCAGAGGGGAAAGATCTAAAGGAAGACCAAAAAGATGATGGATGGATGGATGGATTGGAAGAGGATCTGAACCTGACAGGGCTGAATCTCAATGGAAAAACTGACGGAAGAAACCGAATGACTTTGGAAGAAATAACAAAGGACAGAGAACTTTGGAGAGATGTCATGGAGAAGTCGATAGCTGGACACAGCTGAAAGACAAAGACCTGACCCTGACCTGTATGCTACTGAGGTCAAAGGTTAAGTGCACCAGGTTCTACACTTAACAAAAGACATTTTTTGTGTTTTAATACATAATGCCTTCACAAGCTATGCTCATTACTCAATGACACATGGCTAAAGGCTACAGGCCTGTATTCTAAATGCTACAAACTTGTACCTAGAAACTTCATATGTGAAATAACATGGTGCTGCCAGGGCATAAAGTGTCGAAGGAGTCTAAGGGAATGCCACTTCTCGAAAACATATCTACTCAGTGCATCCCTTGGTTAATATTTAGCGGCAACCTCCGTAAATTTAATCCGTGCACAGCACTCCACAGATTACAATTATAAAATCAATCCACTATCTCTAGATAAACATCCCTGAAACAGATGTTCAACATACCTGGAAAAGGTGCGTAGGCAGACGAGTTCCGACAGGTCCCACAGGCTGACCAGGGCATCTGCACTTCCGGTCGCAAAATATCGACCCGTCGGGTCGAATTCTATGCAAATACAGTTGGCCGGATGAGCACAGAGCATGTACTCGGACTTCAAATCGGGATAACTACAAGAAGAGCATAATTTATGTTTCAATGACTAATCTATGAATTAATAGTTGAAAATTCTGAAGGAAAAGCAAGACTTTCTCCCAAACCTAAGAGAAGAATGGTGTTCTATTGTGTTTCATATTGTTAATCAGAATAATTTCTGGTTTTTCTTACTGAGGCGGTCAAACCTTCGACGGATAAAAACTGAATGAGGACACTTAATCTCTTGAGGGTGGTGTTATGAACGACGGGTGTCGTCATAAACAGGTTATTTATTAGCCAATGTAGCGTGAAATATCGGTATGTATTCCCAGGGTCCCGAAATAGTCTATTGGCCATAGTGGTGAATAGATATCTCTCAACAACTGGGCAGGGAAATTGACGCCTGGCTGGAAATCATGAGACATCGGTGATGTCGGGTGAGTTTTGTGCCTGGATGTAAGTAGGTATTCTAGCAGCAGCGAATACATTTCCAGGTCGCAATCAAGGGGGGGTCAAAGCTAGCATATTACAGCAAATGCAACTGTACCAAAGACATCACCAGTCAATTTTCCTGACTGCCTGTCCATCCAGTGCTAAATAAATATCAAAGCAGAACTTTTCACAGACATCACCAAAAGGCCTGCACTAATCAGAAACACATGCACATGACTGAATACATGAAAAAATACACATAAGCTTATTTACACACCCTCCATGTAATTTCAAAGTACAATATAGAATATACCATGTAACATATGGGATAATTTAGAGCAATTTGCTAAAAGAACCCAAATGTTTTATTAAGATATTTAAGGATATACAGAAAGTGTCAATATACCGTACATATATAAGTAGATTCAAAGCAGAACAAAACTAATATGAGAGTTTAAAGCATTAAATGCGGGCAAATGTGTGCCGATAATATTCTGATGTTCACCTCCAGATATGGATGCTCCCTTGGCCACTAGTTAGAAAGAAAAGCAGCCCAGAGTTGTCCCAACTGATCTCGTTCACTTCGAACTTGAACTGCTCTTCCGCTTTGAACTTGTGAGTCTTCACGTCGATGAACGTCACCAAATCCTCCTTGTTACCGACGGCAATCGTCTGGCCATCTGGCGACCAGCATATGTTAATATTTTCGCCTACAGATAGCGAAAATTTGTTGAATCAGAAAAAAGCAATTCGCTGCAGATAACTACTTGTTAAGTAAGAAAATTTTGTACAAGATAAACTGAAATGAAAAGCGCTCTGGCAACAACTTGAAAATCATCAATGAGACTAAAAATTCTGCTACAGCATATTGATGCAATGCTGTACTTTCAATTAGGCATTCACCAGCACTCAGGCAAAATTCATCCAAAAAACCCATTTTAAAATTAAACATTTAAACATTTTAAATTTTAAATTAAACTTTAAAAATTAAATTAAACATTTAAAAATTAGTCAATAGGTTTTACATTCTATATACAAAAAATTTCATGCCTTTTGGAATCAAAGCGATCACATTGGTCAATTTTTCTCTAAATAAAAAAATTCCATTTAAAAGCAGGAATTAAACATTATGTTTGTAGTTTTTTGGGAAATATTAACCCTTTGTATTAACTGTCGAGACAGACTTTCTTGTCCGTGCGTCCCAGATGCGAACTGTCTTGTCACCAGACGCTGTCACCAAAAGATCAGGGTTCGTTGGGTGCCAGCACAACTGGTCAACGCTGTCTGTATGACCACGAAATGTATAATCTTTGTTCTGAAAATTTCAAACATTACAATAATCTGAGTCCAACCCACTTAAATTCTATTAACCCCTTAACTGGGGACCCCGGCTATATCCGTCCATTTTACATTGAGCTACATTTAAATACACAGTTAATATTGATGACAATTTTATCATTCCTCTGAATGTGATATTAAGACAATTACTAATTATTTTGACCATACCACGTGCACAGGAAGGGGGCAGGAAGTTAGCAGAGTGGTAACAATGTTGGACAATGGAGCAGGAGGTCGCGGGTTCGAGTTCCGCAGGAGCCCTAAAGGTCGACTCAGCCTTTTTCGCGGTGGTAAAATGAGCAGTGGTAAAAAATCTCTGCGATAAGTCAAACAGGTATGCTACGCAATACACTAGCCCCATATCTGTTGCATTGCACCCGTGGCTGAGGGTTATAGAAATGGAGATCAGCGCCACCCTAGGAGCTCGTGAGGCTCGGGAAGGACTTTGACTTTTGACTTTTGATGTGCACAGAAGCACACACACAATGTGTATAAATCTGGAATGCTCTTGATCCCAGCATACATAATTTAGCAACTGCTGATTTTGTGGCCATCTTTTTTAAAAGACTTAAAATATATTTTTAAAAATGAAAAATGAGTGTTACAGTGGCTCATTTAAAACTTCTCTCCTCATTGATATACATTAATCGCAGTAGAAGCTCTTCAGAGTAACTCTGCAGAAGAGGCGCTATATAAATATTTTTACATTACATATATATATACCAATAGAGGCTATAGTGCTTTAGTGGGGCTTTGATTTTAAATAATGGACATCTTGACATAGATAGAATACACTACTAAGGCTAAATATGCATAAAACTAAGCAGACAGTTAACCGACTGCAAGCCGGGGAGATGGTGATATAATAGTAAAGATTCTTTTCTTGCGACAGAATTTGAATTACTCTAATCCTCACCGTTCTCAAGACGCTTACGCCCTTTAAGCTCAGTGACCAAAGGCTGATGGCTAGGTCAGGACATTAATATAACGAGATAATATAATAAAATATAGTACTATAATGATTATTTGATCAATATAAAGGAGCTAAAAAATTGAATAAATTCACGGTGTGAGCGATATATAGTTAATTTGAGGCGATTACCAGCCGGTCGCGATCCAGTACAAATGTAAAAACACTTTTGTCGAACGATCCGGACGCCAGTCTCTTTCCATCGCAATTCCAGGCGACGGAATGGACTTTGGACGTGTGAACGGCGTATTCACGGACTTTGTTATTCAACTGGAAAAACTTCCTCTGCTCCTCAAAATACGGCGTCGCCATTTCTCAGTCTTAGTAACTTAGTATTTAGTAAGACCCAAAACCAGTAAGTAGGTACGTAAATAAGACATATATAAGTCAACCGGAATCGCATCTCAAGCATCGGTTGCGAAAATCTGACTGACTGACAAAACAAAGAGTCTTCTATTTCGCCATCTTGCCATGTACTTGCGATTAGTCAGGGCTGGAAACTGTGATTTTTAAAACCTAGGTTTTTAGGGTTTAAAATATCTAAATTTTGCAAAAAGGTCAAATTTTAGGGTTATATAACTTATATATAATATTGCTTTGTTTCAAAGTCTAAATATGAAACAATCCCGTCCTTAATGTTTTAAAAGGTTGATACTCACTGCAGACAGCAGAACACATATGTGACAGCAATATAGAGAAGGGTCTATGGATGTTGACTGTCGAGTGTCGACATGTGACAAAAATATAGGGCCTGGACTAGAGGGTCTATTGATGTTGACATACCAAACATTAAAACATTAATTTTAAAAAAACCAAAACCAGAGCTGTTCTGTTTTGTTCAGAGCTGTCCTAGAGCTTTGGAAAACCCAGAGCTGTTCCAAATATTCGGTGTCGAAGGAGAAGCAGCATGAAAAATGAGAGTGTTACGTACAGTGGCTCAGCCTTAGATGAGCCGCCGTCAACTTTGGTTTGATTCGCCAGTAATCAAACGTCTATCGCGCTCAGAGTGGACCGCAATAAATCATCAAACGATAGATATGCATTTTCAGTCAGCATCTACAGTAGGCCTATACGCGACTTACTTCGACAGAAAGTCAACCGAAGAAAGACACCGCGGAGCTAAGTGGAAACGTAGAGAGCATCCTTCAAAATAAGTGAAAGATTTACGACAGGCGTACATATAGTCCCACTGTACGTAAGTAAGAGCAGCGATTCATTCATTCATCGACGAAACTGTTCCGTCAGGTTTATTCTAGGCCTTCTCTGGGGGGATTCCTCCTCCAAAGTTTTAAAATCCCCCTCCCAAAAATTTTTTATGTTGCATGGGAGGATGAAAATTTCTCCCAAAAAGTGTCACGACGGGTTTTATTTTTATTTTTCGGGGAGGGGTAAAATGTAAGAATGACAATTATTTTGCCTTGCAGGACATTAATTTTGAGAAGGGTAAAAATAATATTAGGGAGGTTGGAAAGACCTTTTCCTTTTTTGTCTTGTCATCACAATTTCAAAGGAAAATAACCTCTTTTTGCTTGTCAAGGTATTTAGACATTGGGGATTTTGAAATGTTTGGGGGACAAGGTCTGGGTATCCACACTTTTTTTGATGAGGGGAGAAATATATCCATCCCCAGCCAACATATAAAAAATGGGGGGGGGGCGATTTTAAAACTTGGGAGGAAATCCCCAATGAGAAGGCTTAGAATAAACACTGGATGGATGTATGGATGGATGGATGAATAGATGGACGGATGGATGGATGGATGGACGGATAGTGAAGAAAGACATCGTCTTATTCAATTGCGACATGCATTATGGTCCTCTGATAGAATTATTTTCACTCGAAAACTATCTTCTAACGAGTCTACGAGCCCCCCAACCCTCTCCACCCACCAGTCAGTCCTCAGACGCCCAGCGAAGCACGAAGTGTTCGCCGAAGCATAGCGACTGAACTCCTCCTCCTCCTCCTCCTCCTCCTCCTCCTCCCCTCCATTGCCCATTCTTTCTCCAGTCTCCTCCTCCTCCTCTTCGTCGTCCTCCGCGTCCTCCTCGTCTTCCATTTTCTCTCGATCATCATCAACTGGTCAGCTCGTCTACGGCATTATGTTTGCACAAGTGATCAAGAGGGCGCCTTTTCAAAACACAGCGCTTCTGTACAGTATATTCGGACGCAAATTCAGAACGAGTTCCACTTGCAGATGGGGGGGGGGACGAACAGCCCCCACCCCACCCCACTCCACCCAAGATCCAAAAAATGGAATTATTTGGTGGTCTCAGACTTATTTCCGAGAGCAAGACGTGCAACTGTCCGGTCCGTGTCCATTAGTTACAACTGATATAAATCCAAATCCATGTATAGTCTCCATAGATTTCGCCTCTGTTTCTCTCGATCAGCATGCCACTTGCTTTTTACAAAAACAGGAAAAGCGATGAAAACTTATAGCCTTAAGCCTACTATAGCGGATGAAATATGGTTGGATTTATCCTGAGCGTCTATAGTGACGCGCTTGAATAAGTCGAAAGCGTCGACGGTCGACGTATTTCGGGGAAAGGGTGAGCGCGGGCGCTTCATTCGCAGATCGATGGGGGTCCAAACAGGTAGGCCATACAGTTTATGACTTAATTAAAAAGTAGTCATGCGCTGGTTTCATGAAGTGAAGTAGGCAAAGAATTCCGGAGGCTGTTGATCAGGGGCGTATTTATACCTTTCCGAATCAAATTCCTGGTTACGTCCATCCCCCAACTTTGACTCAGACCCCCAAGTTTGATTTGAAAACAACTATAGTCACCTTCCCCAAATTTTCAATTGTCTGGACGCCCAATTTGACAACATAGTCACTGTCAGTCTGCCACAAGACACATGGGCGCCCGCAGAAATTTTTCCAGGAGGGGCAAAACACATGTTAACACAATGGTTACGGTTAATATTTTAGCAAGTTTTTCAAATTTCAATGTGTCTGTCTGTTTGTCTGTTTGTCTGTCTGTCTGTCTGTCTGTCTGTCTCTGTCTCTCTCTCTCTCTCTCTCTCTCTCTCTCTCTCTCTCTCTCTCTCTCTCTCTCTGTACACTTATTTCAATTATCTAGGGTTTCCGCCGTGAAGAAATTTTTAGAACGAAGAGCAAAAAGCGGCGACGAAAAGACGACAGCCGGAGAGTGAGTGAAAGATGGAAAAGATGGCGATGATTTATTTCGAAGATGCAAATGGCGGCGGTGGTAGTTGTGGCGGGGTGGTGTGCAGAAAGCGGTGACGGGGGTGGATGAGGATGAGGTTAGGTGTAGTGGGGGTGTGGAAGGGTGCTGTTCGTCGTGGATTTATAAACGTGGGTTGTCGTACGTGCACCGTTTTCCGTCTGCGGGTCTTCTTCCCGTTCTAACGCCGATCGCGGGTCGGGTCGGGTCGGGTGGTCGTGGTCGTGGTCGGGCGAAACCCGCGACCGACCGAACGACGTCGACAGAAACGATCGATAGATGGCGGCGTTGGCGGCGACGGCGGCGGTTCCCGAGAAAACCCATCCACTCTTACGACGCGAAGAAGAAGAAGCAGAAGAAGAGGAGGGAGAGGAGGAAGAGGACGAAGAGGAAATGAGGAGACTGAGTGGGGTGGGAGGGGAGGTGATGCATTGTCACCGACGAACGAGAAGGCGATACTTTTTTTGGCACGGTCCGGTCGACCACTTTTTATCTATTGCTGGGAAAATATGAACACCGGGTTGGCGAGTTTGCGGCATGGACGAAGTTTGAGCGTAAAAAACACCAACGTTTCTACTTTCAACCGTGTGGTGGTGGGGGTGGTGGAAGGGGCTTCTATCCCTATTTAGGAAGGGCGCAGCTGCGCCCGGGAAAAAATCGGGGGGGATATTTTGCCACTAATCTCAACTGAACCAAGACTGATATTGATTCAAAATAACACTGACCGGTGACGTAATCAATGATAGCTATGCCTAACACAAAGGATGAAAAGGTGAATATAATACTAAGTCTACAAGGGAGCAAATTAACAGGGAGAATTTGTAATTGGGGGAGGGGGAATTGAGCCCGGCTGCAAGGGGGGATAGAAGCCGCTGGGTGGCGGTGGTGGTGTCGTTGTCGCCATCAAACTCTAGTTCTAATCGATGCAATCTGATTAAACACACAACGCAGTTTCGTCACAATAGGTCTATACGTTGTTTTTCTTCGTCGAATAAGCAGGCGCTGAATAAATTCGATCGAATCTGTGTCGCCGTTTAGTTCCGTTTCCGGTTTATTTCTGCGACGGGAAACGCAGTTTCAAAAGCGGTCGTCTGATCCGCAATGACGTCACTCACCCGAATGACGTCGAAATCAAGCGATGACGTCTCTTGCGCGGCGCCTTGATTGCCGACGATTACAACAGTCGCGATGTAAATACTGTACATGCAAATTAAGAACAGAGACAGACAGAGACATACAGAGACAGAGACAGGCAGAGAAGAGAGACGGACAGAGACAGAGAGGGAGAGAGAGACAGAGAGAAACACACACACACACACACACACACACATATATATATATATATATATATATATATATATAGAGAGAGAGAGAGAGAGAGAGAGAGAGAGAGAGAGAGAGAGAGAGAGAGAGAGAGAGAGAGAGAGAGAGAGAGAGAGAGAGAGAGGAACCGTTGGTTGCAACGGAAGACGGTCATAAACCCGTTAGGCTGGACACGAAACCGGGCGTTTCCTGTGAACCATGGACTTATTAGTATATAATATACGCTTTTAACTACTCTGTCGTGTGCATGGATGTCCAAACATTGCCTTTGATTAGGCCTAATTATAAGTTCCGTGAATTGCGAATATTTGAGAAATGCGTATATGGCATAGCATACGTGACCGTGACACAGGACACGTGTGCCTAAGCATATGCACGATGCTTCTATAACCCCGCTCGAAGAGGAGGGAGTGCATGCGGTCTGCCATCTTTCTTTGATTAAAAATTGAATTTTACCGAGAACGAGTGCTGCTTTCGATAGCTTTCAGATAGCGGAGTTCGATCAAAGAGAGTATTTTTGTCCAGTCGATTTGCAGAACGTTCCAAATTAGCCAAGAAAGAAAAATTTTTTTTCTTGTGACTTTTTGATTATAATAAATATATATATAAAATATATATATATATTCTATATATATATAATGGAAAAGTATATAAATTTTTTTAAAAAAGTATATATATATATATATATATATATATATATATATATATATATAATAGACAGTGGCGGCTCCAGGATTTGGCAAGTGGGGTGGGGGGCGCCGTTGGGGTGGCAACTTCTAATCATTATTGGGGCCAACCATTTGTTTTTAGGTATGTAGTATTAAGTATAGGGTCCCAACAGGGGGCCATTGGGAGGGCAGGCACTCAATGGGGGGACACGGGTCCCCCGGCCTCCTGTGGAGCCACCATATATTATATATTTGAGATTCGCGGTGAAGGATGAATTTCGATCACCTGCACTGATTGAAAGTTCACCGAGTAGAACTTCTAGAAATTATGCATCGATTTTTACACAAAATTTCTTTCACTGCGTCTGTTGCTGTGGGTCACAGAAGCAAGCAAGTAAAATCTCGTGGATTTATATTGCGCTTTCGAGACTAGTTCCGGTGCTGGTGAAAAAGGCGCGGTTGCAGTTTGCGAGCGTGTATTGAACGCTGTTGTTGCTATCTGAAACATTGACGGATTAACATTTTTAGGTATGGTAAACATGTTTGATTTTGCAGGTAGACCCGGTACCGATGTAGGCCTACCACGTGTACCGATGTAGGCCTACCACGTGTACCGATGTAGGCCTACCACCGTGTTAAATCCGTCACTGATATGAAGGTGACGATTAAGTGGATTAAATAAAGTTGAGATTGCCATTTGAGTCTGAATCTAGGTCCTACAAGTCAGTGTTTTATTCAGGTCTGTTAGGAAGAAGATCCCCCCCAGAAAAAAACTTAAATTCCCCCTCCCCCCCAAAAAAAATCCCAGCACTTACGCAAATTTTGCATTGAACTGTGTCTTTTCCCCTACAATCAAGTCGATTTCCCCCCGAAAGTCTCAATTCCCCTCCCCCAAGGTCTGAAGTCTGGATAAGACACTGCTATAAATTCTTCTTAGGTCCATAGGCCTACTTAACTAGCACATGAGCTGTTTTAGTGATGCTCAAACGTACAGTATAGATAATAATGTTTGAGAGTGGCGACGACTACTTTTATTATTTGCGACAGTGTTTTTAAAAGGCTATCAGCGTTTCTCAAATATTATTCCCTATAGCTTAATTAATAATATCGCTATTTCTGACAAGAAGAAATTCTTGTCTGGTTTCTCTGTTATTGCATTTGCTGAGGCCAAGACATTCTTCCAAATATTCTAAAGTAGCTTCTGCCATCTTGGGTTGTCAGATGGCGTGTCAGTCTGCGTTTAGATGGAACCGTAAAGGAGATGCCGACACGTCGTCAGCAAAAGCACTTTCGCTTTTATGCAAATGAGTCGACATTTGTCAACGACTCAACGGCTTCTCTGTATGTCTGTCTGTCTGCCTCTGTCTGTCTGTCTGTCTGTCCCTGCCTCTGTCAGTCTGACTCTCTATATCTCTATCTCTCTCTGTCTCCCTCTTTCTGCCTCTGTCTCTTTGTCTGTCTCTCTGTCTTTGTCTCTGTATCTGTTCTGTCCGTCTCTGTCTCTGTATGTCTGTCTGTCTGTCTTTGTCTCTCTGTCTCTCTGTCTCTCTGTTTCTCTGTCTCTGTCTCTGTCTCTCTCTGTCTCTCTGTCTCTCTCTGTCTCTCTCTGTCTCTCTCTGTCTCTCTGTCTCTCTCTGTCTCTCTCTGTCTCTGTCTCTCTCTGTCTCTGTCTCTCTCTGTCTCTGTCTGTCTGTCTGTCTGTCTGTCTCTGTCTCTGTCTGTCTGTCTGTCTCTCTCTCTCTCTCTCTCTCTCTCTCTCTCTCTCTCTCTCTCTCTCTCTCTCTCTCTCTCTGCGGCCTAAATGAAACGTCCATCAGCGTGCATCAAACTTCGAGACCGGCGAATTATTTCTGGCGATCGTCGTCGTCGTCGTCGTCTTCGTCTCGAGACAGTTTTTAATGTCTTGGTGTCGATCTCGGTCTCGGTCTTGTCGCTTACTGTCGTAATATCTGGTGTCTTGACTGCTCAGAACGCCAGCCCAGCATACGAAGTATAATGGAATTGCTCGGGCTGTATATCTGTACCTCAGTCTGACTCTATCTCTCTGTCTGTCTGTCTGTCTGTCTCTCTCTCTGTCTGTCTGTTCGTCCGTCGTTGTTGTCGAAGTTGCCAGCAGATGATGATTCATCGAAGAGCTCCATTGTATAATTCAGTTAATAGGCCTATAAGTAAGTAAAATCTAGTGATTTTATATAGCGCTTTCTGGTGCAATGGCGCATTGGCTGCTTGTTCTTCGGCGCTTATATACAGTAGTCTAGGTTTGAAGTTTGCCAAAGTAAAAGTTGGGAGTCAGTCGGACGGGGTTATTGTATCCAAAGGCTAATGGTTTTCGGGATTTTACGTCTGTGGAGGAAATGTTTTTAAAAAAGAGAAATGCTTTGAGTTTGGATAGAAAATGACGAAGACTGATGCAAATTATGAGTAAAATGTCATCTTGATTTTTTGGACACATAATGAGGATAGCCTCAGTGGCGTAGCCAGGATTTCTCGAGGGGTGGGTGGGGGAGGGGGTTATGACCATTCTCAACAAAATCCTGACAAGCAAAAAAAGTCGTCACCTATTATTTTGCTTGAGTTATATAGCGCTATACTAGCGCGTACAACTATATTGATATATTTCTTAGCTTCTTTTTTGCTATACATTAAACCCGATTTTGGCGCCCTCCACACAAAGAATAATAATACGCAATTTTTAAAAAATTGTCAGGCAACCAAGAGGAGGGGTTAATCCCCAAACTCCCGCTCCCCTTGGCTACGTCACTGGGTAGCCTAGTTACCTCAGGAAGGGCGGAGGGCAAAAGAGCAAGAGGAAAAATTAAGGCAGACTTTTATCGAGAGTTTGCCATGTGACATAAACGATATAACATCAGTATTAATGTAGCTAATACAAACTACAAAGGACAGGGAGGTGTGGAGGTCCATGGTTGCCGACGTAAAGATACAGGACACCTAAAGAAGAAGAAGAAGAAGAAGAAGAAGAAGAAGAAGAAGAAGAAGAAGAAGAAGAAGAAGAAGAAGAAGAAGAAGAAGAAGAAGAAGAAGAAGAAGAAGAAGAAGAAGAAGAAGAAGAAGAAGAAGAAGAAGAAGAAGAACGCCTTGAGGAGATGTTGCAGAAAGTGGTATGACCTTTATAGATGAGTCATCGTCGTCGTCGTCGTCATCATCATCATCATCACCATCACCATCATGGTGTCTTCTGCCAACAACTCATTAGCGACAGTAGTTAGACACAAACATTTTCAAGAAGTCTTCCTTTCTTCTCTGAATCTTCTTCCCGATGCGAATGAAATTCTTTCAAATCCATGAATTCTCTGATGATGTCCAACCACCTTTCCTGGGTCTTTATCTTCTGTCTATTTCCTCCCATTTGAGAGCGTAGTGTGCCTTGTATGCATGGTAGCCTCTTTTCGTCCATTCGACTAACGTGTCCAAACCAGACAAACATTTTCCTACTAATTTTGTCGATGATTGTATCGTATTCGTATAGGCTGATGCCTAATGCATCGCAAATAGGGCGCTATGCAAATTGAAGATTTATATTTAGATTATGATCATTATGGCGACATAACGGCAATTTGTCAATGGCGGTTCCAAGAACTCTTGGTGGGGGGTGCAATGAATTTCTAGGAAGCTGATGGGGGGATGCAATGAAATTTCAAGGAAGATCCCGCCAATTGTCAAAGGAATTATATGTAAACGGTTTAGAAGAAATCTATAGGCCCTAGATTTGATTTACAGAATATAATGTTCAGAATTGACAATGTATAAAAGCCATTTTAGTCTGGTTGTACAAAGTCATAGAGTAAAATCGAGTCTTCTATTGCTGGTAGCGAATTTGTCGATGACATTGTCTATGGATATATCCATGTCTTTGCGGATATATACATCAAGGCTAATCAGTTTAGACGATCATCTTCCATTAATTGAAGACGCATTTTTGGTGGGCCGGTGGGGGTGCATCCCCAGCAGAGGCGTAGCGAGGGTATCCGGCGCCAAGGGGGCAAAGTGTACCGTTGGCGCCCCCAACACTGCTGACGAGCAAAACAAAAGGTCGCCGCACTTGTATCTCTTCTTATTTATTATGTATTTAATCCCGATTTTGGCGCCCCTCACCTCGGCGCCCGGGGACATATGCCCCTCCTCTGCCCCCCTCGCTACGCCTCCGATCCCCAGTCACCCCCAACGTGGAGCCACCTCTGAGATTCATGCCAAAAGTGAATGAAGACAAAGGCAAATGCGTTGGACTAAGGAACGAGGGAGGGAGGGTGTGAAGGAGCTTAAGCAGTCTGGGTTTTTTGGAGAGGGGGTGGTTCTGTGTCTGTGGTGGTGGGGGGGTCAGGGTGGGGGTGGGGGTGGAAGGCTTCCTGCGTGCGTTGACAGCGTCAAGTGCTGCAGAAGTAATTTGCATAACTCGTGAATAAAATACGAACGAGTGAGCTGGCGAGTTTTCACGCCGAAATGACCGAATGACTCGACGCCGAGGATCAGAACGCGACTATTTAGCACGCAACCAACAAACGAACAGCGTCCAAGTGTCAACAATACACAACATCACACCATGCTCATCTGGCTAGCTAGCTATAGCTCATCCACTGTCTCACTCTCTCTCTCTCTGTCTCTGTCTCTGTCTCCGTCTGTCTGTATCTGTATGCCTGTCTCATGTTTCTGACTGCTTCGGTCGCTCTCTGTAGGTCTCTGTCTCTGTCTGTCTCTTTGTCTTTGTCTTTGTCTTTCTGGATGTGTTTTTCTCGGTCTGTCTCTGTCTGTATCTGTCTGTCTCTCTCTGCCTGTCTGTCTGTCTGTGTCTGTGTCTCTGTATCTCTGTCTCTGTCTCTGTCTTTGTATCTGTCTTAGTCTGTCTCTCTGTCTCTGTCTCTGTCTCTGTCTGTCTGTCTGTCTGTCTGTCTGTCTGTCTGTCTGTCTGTCTGTCTGTCTGTCTGTCTGTCTGTCTGTCTGTCTGTCTGTCTGTCTGTCTGTCTGTCTGTCTGTCTGTCTCTCTCTCTCTCTCTCTCTCTCTCTCTCTCTCTCTCTCTCTCTCTCTCTCTCTCTCTGAATCCCAACAACTCGCTTGCTCAAGGAGATTTACTAAGAGACATGGATATTTAGAAGTACAGCAGATGGACAGACGAAAGGACAGCAGTGGCTGGACATTGCCTATTTAGTCTTTCTGGTGTAAATTGCAATTGGCGAGTCGTTCGCTGTGGCGTCTGTCACGTCAGTCGCTCTTCGAGAATTCCATCTGCCAGGCATTTTCCACTCGCGTGTGGAAATAATTCTCTCTCTCTCTCCCTCTCTCTCTCACTCTCTCTCACAAACACTCTCTCTCGCCCTCAGTGTTATTTCTAGGATTATTAAATTGGGCGGGGGTGTGTCGGGAAAATCTAGGAGGGCGTCGGAATTTTTAAGTCTCTGCCCAAAAAGGCTGATAAGCAAAAAAATCATCCGAGAAATAAAATGTGGTGGGGTGTTCTGAGCTAATTACGCTAATTACTATGCATTTTGTATGCACGCCATTGTCGCATTACCATTTGGGGGGTGTCGACCTCAAATTGGGGGAGGGATATTGGGGATGTTAGGGAGGTGTAAAAATATCCCTGCTCGCCCTGGACGCCATTTGAAGGGAGCCTAAAGCTCTGTGTTAACAGTTAACCTGACGATTTCATTCTTGTGGCCCCCTGTCAATAATACCCTAGGTACGCCCCTGTTGATGCTCGTTGTTTCTCGATTTCCGTCCCCAATCTCTGGAACTCACTGCCTCATCCAGTGAACTCTGCAAATCCACCATCAAATAAATCTTAGAATAAGATTGAAGCCCATCGTTTTCGTCTGACTTATTCAGGGGCGTAGCGATGGGGATATATCGGTATATATACCCCCAAAATCAGTCTACCTTAAAGTTCTTTATGTGATTTGCATGTGGTTATATGTGGTTTATATGGGTTATGTGGTTTATAGTTAAGATTTATACCCACCCAAAAATATATATATACCCTCCCAAATCAAATTCCTGGCTACGCCCCTGGACTTATTCTCCATATAGTCTGTCATGCATTTGACTTGGATCCTGTGCAATTATTGTCGTTTGGCGCGCCATCCGCCGGTGCATATATGCGTTATGAAGTGGTGCTACATAATAATAATAATAATAATAATAATAATAATAATAATAATAATAATAATAATAATAATAATAATAATAATAATAATAATAATAATAATAATAATAATGTGATTTTAATAATAATAATAATAATAATAATAATAATAATGATAATAATAATAATAATAATAATAATAATAATAATAATAATAATGGTTTAGGAGGTTTAAGGCTAAGCCTGTGTGAAAACCACATTATATAGCAAGCGCTGTATAACGACTCTGCGCTGTACTTGACACTTACCCTGGACCGCTAGGCATAGAAGGGATAGGGATTAGAACCCAAGGATTCTATATGTCTGATAGAATTATTTGTCAAAATGTCAGCTCTCTTCATTCCATTTGCTTCTTTATTTCAGCACTTGAGTTCGGCATTCTCCTCTTAACATCTCTCTATTTCTATTTCATCTTCTTTTACCAAATCATTTACGCTGTTTCTATTCTAGAAAATCCATCGATACACGGTGTAATATTGCAATATATTTTCCTATTCGTCTGTCTGTCTGTTTGTATGTCCAGTGGCGTAGCCACGTGGGGGGGGTTAAACCCCCTTGGACGGCGAAACAATTTTTTTGATGTATTTCCATGCAATTTTTATTTTTAGGCGATTTTGGGGGTGAAAATCCCCCCTTGGCGGTCATCGAAGAAATTTTTGTTCAACCCCCTTCCGAAAATCCTGGCTACGCCACTGTGTATGTCTGTCTGTCTGTTTGTTTGTCTGTCTGTTTGCTTCAGTGCGTCTGTTTATCGTCTGTTCCTCTTAGTTCCGTCATTTTATCCTTACCTGGATCTACAATACACCTGTACAACCTTGACCACCACGAACTACGGATTACGGAATATGGTTTCACCCCGATTGAGCGCTCGTGAATAAACTGGTGCACTGCGCAAGACTTTCGGGCAGCGCCACAGAAATTTTAGTTTTACCTACTTGCTTACCTACTTGTTGATCATTCATTCCATATTTTATTCCAGCGGCATTTTCAATTGTACAGTGTACGGTAATTTTTACCCCTGACGAAAAATCGAACTGCATGGTAATTTTCAAAAAAAGAAAGCGCCAAAACGCCAAAATTTAGGCTTATACATAAGAGGCCGACTGAAAAATCAAGTAAATGCATTCATGTATGGTCTACCTAGGAAGCTGGGTCACTAGCGATGGGAAAAGTGAGAACGATATAACAACAAGAATAACCCATCGCCAAATCAGCTTTTGCAGAGCTAAAACACATATAAACGAGCAGGCGAATCTCGATGGACAGGGCTGGATTAAGGTCCGAGTGGGCCGGGGGGTGGCTGAGAAAAAAGGCCGTCGCCTATAAGCCTACTGAAAATCTTTGACAAGCAAAAAAAGAGGTTATATCCCTTCCAAATCGTGCTGACAAGCAAAAAAAGGTTATCTCGAAAATCCGTGGGCCTATTTTCATGATGGGCCGGGGGGCTACAGCCCCTCAGCCCCCGCCTTAATATGGCCCTGTCGATGGATACTAAAATACACGAGTCCTGGAGACATACAGTATGTCTGGTCGGTCTTGTTATAGGGAGTCGAGACACGAGTCGTTTCTAAAGGAATGAAGAGACAATTAGAAGCGGTAGAAACGTGATTCCCGAGGAGGACGTTGAAGATACCTTGGACAGAGAAGAACAACCAACCACAGAAATTCCGATAATGGCAAATACACGAAGAAAACTGATGCAAACTATAAGGAAAAGGCAACTCGGATTTTTGTGCGCATATAACGAGGATAAAACAGTGTTTATTCTAGGCCTTCTCTGGGGAAATTCCTCCAAAATTAAAAATCCCCCAAATGTTTACATTTTGGCTTGGGGTAAAATTTCCCTCCCCAAATTTGACGATGGGTGTTTTTTGCACTTGGAGAGGGAAAAATATAAGGATGACCTTTTTATTTGTTTGTCAGGCATTTCGAAATGGAAAAATACAAGGATAACCTTTTTGCTTGTCAGGTTTTTTGAGAAGGAAAAAACTAATAAGGATGATCCTTTTCATATTTTCCTTGTCAAACATGAGAAAATTTGTCCCCCCTCCAAACATGTTAAACTCCCCCCCCCAATGTCTAGGTGGCTAGAATAAACACTGTGGATAAAGGTCTGAAAACCTTGTTACAACTGGAAAGGTGGAGGGAAAAGAGCAAGAGGGAAGCAAAGAATGACTTCTATCAAAAGCCTGCTATGCGACATGAAAGATACAGTGAATCCCACTTAATCGCATACCGCTTAATTGAATAACCCGCATAATCGCATAACAACATAAAACCCCAAACCAGTGTTCGTTGTGCGTACAATTAATTATCAGACATCCCGGATATTCGCATTTATTCCCAGTTAATCGCATAAGCAAGGCTTGCACGGCACCTATATGCAATTAAGCGGGTTTGACTGTATAACATCAGCAATGGATTTAATATAATCTACAAACGACAGGGAGACGTGGAGGTCCACGGTCGCCAACGCATTGATACGGGACAACTAAAGAAGAAGGAAAAATTAATCGCGCTATTAACACCGTTAAAAATAACACATTTACTGTATAGTATGCGTGTTTGCATGGATGTTCGTGTGCCTGCCTGCCTGCCTGTCTCTGATCGTTTCTCTGTCTATCGTCTATTGTCACACCTTTCCTTGGTGGGGTGTGGGAGGTGGGGGTGTCGGGGAACGGGGTTGAGGGGAAAGGGGCATTGTAATCTGCCCAAATCCTGATAGATTCGCGGAAACAGAATAAGAATTGAAACCCAGCGTAAAACGCCGATCGGCTTCCTTTCCATCGGCATTCATTTCGTCCGAAGACGACGACGACAGGAGAGCCATTTGGGGTGGGGGCGGGAGTGGGGAGGGAGGGGGCGGTACGGCAGGTAGGGTCGAAGAAGGGGGAAGAAAGCGGGCGTAATCTATAGAAGAAAAAATGACCGCTCTCCGAAAACGCCGAACGGGACGACACTCTCGAAGACGGAACGGTCGAAATTGAGTACTCCGAGAGAGACAAGTCCTCCAACGCGTAATCCCTTTCTTCAGGTACTCAAAAAAGGCGACGACGGTTCGGAAAAGGCTGATCGCAATGCCAGTGTCGTCATATTAATAATAGTAAATGTACAGTAACCGCGCCTATATCGGGCGTTATATAAATCGTGCAAAGTGAAACACGCCGAGAATAAAACTGCCGTCTCCCTCTCCCTCAGAGTCTGAAGCCGAAATACAACGCACGTCATTAAACATAAGAGCCACCTACTGTAGATACAAAACGCATCTGATATGATACAATACAAAATACAGCACATGAATACATGAATACAAAGTGATACAAAGGTAAGTATGCACGTGCAATGCATGCATTGAAAAATAAATTCAGCGGCAGCTCTACAATCCACGCTATGCAGTGTCTAGAAAAGAATTTTTATGAAATATAGAAATTGTTTCGTGTATATATATAAGCTATAGACGTAGCCTAAGTGGGGGCAGAATCTGAGAGATTTCAGATATTGGAAAAAGACCCAGTAATTCGGGTAAACTGTCGCCTCAGAAGACGCAACCAGAAACGCGAATGGACCAGCGTCTATTGGACAAATGGGTCACCAATATTCGATGAGTCTCGTGGGTCGGTAAGTCACTGGTCAAACTGTCAAAGGAAGGTCTGATAGACGAATACCTCCTCCCCTTTCCTGGTCAGATATGGGAAATACGGTTAGTATAAACCTTGGTTCACCTCCACACACACACACACACACACACACACACACACACACACACACACACACATACACGGGTTAAATTGGGCTGGATCTTGCCGGATCTCCGATCCGGGATGTCCGGCAAGAGATCCGCGGAACGTCTGGCATCAGATCCGGAACGTACTTTTTATCCGTTGTGATCTTTTATTGTTTACTTTAGGACTTTGCATGCACGGGAACGGAAAGAAAACGCGAACTGTACTCCAAATATTCGTTTAAAATGAATTTTAAAAAGTTGTGAAGAAATTTTGTGGCCGGAGGAAAAATTAGGAAATCCGGCACCTCTGAAAAAGTAATTTGACCACTGCACACACACACACACACAAACACACTATTCTGGAACCATGACATTATACGTCAGCGTTGCTGCCTCTTGGTGAAGAAAAACAGCGCATGTGACCGTCGTAACGGGAGGAGCCAAAACAGTCTTTGCCAGTGTTCTGTAATAGTTCAAAGGTCAGGCGAATGCACACACAGCAAACAAGAAAGAAGAGACTGCAAACATCTCGGGTTACTTTCAAACAATAAACCGACCCCCCCCCCGACGCTCAAGTACTGCAGGCGCCCCCACTGCACTCAAAGCGTTTGGACGTCGTAACCGTTCCAAGCGTACTAACTATGACGTCATTGTCAATCATTTGATTTATGTAGCGCTTTGATGATAATAATAACGTCAAGAGTTTATTATGCTGCGCAGACTGTATTAATTAATGGCAAATATACACAGATTTCGGGCATCTGACGAACCCATGCATCCTAGAAGGAAGGCAGCTAGCCGTTCGAGGGACACTTGGAAGGAGGAGGAAACTCTGTGATATTGCTCTACTCGGGGTAGAAAGAGAATAGAAAATCGACGTTGAGGGGCACATCATAGACCAGTTCGCATCAGTAAGAGCAGTGGCGGCTCCACCGGGGCGCCAGGGGGGCCCATGCCCCCTCTATTGAGTGCCTGGCCCCCCAGTGGCCCCCCAGTTGGGACCCTATACTTAATGCTACATACATTAAACAACAAATGGTTGGCCCCCCATGATTAGAAGTTGCCACCCCAACGGCCCCCACTTGCCAAATCCTAGAGCCGCCACTGAGTAAGAACAAGAAAATTGCATTCGTAGTTTTATTATTGCGTCAACAAAATGTCACGAGTTGTTAATTAAAGATTTTTTATCCCCGTTAATTTAGTTTTCTGACTCTAGTTTGGCCTACGCCCCTGCGAAATAGGTTAGTATTCGAGCGCACACATGTATGCGTTGACTTCTATTAGTCCTGTACAGTGTTTATTCTTGGGCCTTCTCTGGGGTAGATTCCCCCAAAATTTTAAAATCCCCCAATTTTTTATATGTTGGCTGGGGAATGGAAATCCCCCACAAAAAGTGTTGAGACTCAGACCTTGTCCCCCAAACATTTCAAAATCTCCCTCAATGTCAAGGTGGCCAGAATAAACACTGGGCCTGTAGACATGAGTCCCCACTTTTTGAGAGGCCACCCTAGGAAGGGGAAAGACATAGGGTTACACCCAGGGGCGCAGCGACTGGGAGAGGGGGTAAATCTGTACATATACATCCCCGCCCCACAAATCAGACTTCCTTAAAATGTTTAATGTGCTTTTAAAGATTTTCATAGTTTTTTAAAAAGATTTATACCCCCCAGTCACATTATACCCCAAATCAAATTCCTGGCTACGCCCCTGGTTGTACCCCCCATTTTTTCGTCCAAGGTTACGCCAATGCACGCATGAACCGGACATTCGATGGTGCTTGGTGCTATTTTAAGGAGACGCGTTTGCGTAGAATGAATCCATCTAGTCCATTATCCATAGGTCGGGATTAATCGCGTATGGTGCGAACGAGCAGGGCAGCGGTGTAGACAATGGCCAACAGGTGTCTGGCTTTATATAGCGCCAAATTGGTTTCGGTATTTGGCGAAATAATTAGCCAGCGGTAATTTTTGAAAAGCATTGACATAAAAAGCACAGATTTTCGAGGCGTGTCCGACAATAATTGTCAGTCAGTCAGTCAGTCAGTCAGTCAGTCAGTCAGTCAGTCAGTCAGTCAGTCAGTCAGTCAGTCAGTCAGTCAGTCAGTCAGTCAGTCAGTCAGTCAGTTAGCTAGCGTCTGACAGTCTGCATATATGTCGGCAGTTCTGTTCCGTGTCTCTGTGCCTCTCTTCCGGTCTGCGGCTACGCAGGTGCGTGATTAGGTTTTCGTTTAGAACGTCCGAATGCGCGATTAGCCTACTACAGTCACTTGACGCATATACAGGGTGGCGCAAAAAACCGGACCATATCAAATGCAAGCTTAAATGTGACTGGTCCGGGGTTTTTTTTGCGCCACCCTGTATTAATTCCTCCGCACGCTGTTTCTTCGGAAACGATGTCTGCAATCACATATAGCGTGATTTTATTGAGATGGGAAGAAGAAGAAGAAGAAAAAGAAGAGGAGGAGGAGGAGGAGGAGGTGGAGGAGGTGGAGAAGGAGCAGAGGACGACACGAAAACCTGAAGGCGGCAGCAGTGGCATTAGACACCTTATCAGATTTATTCACAGATGGGATTGTAAATTGTGGACCCCACCTCACCGTTAATCCGTGTCGATGATTTATCTTATTAACCCCTTAACCGTGTATTTAACTGTAACTCAATGTAAAATGGACAGATATATCCGGGGTCCCCAGTTAAGGGGTTAATCCTTAAACGCCGAGAACCGAATTTACTCGGTTACATGGTGTACAGTTACAAAGTATCTAGCAGTTTAATTAAGGGGTACGTTTTCCTAGACCTTCGTTTACCCTGTATCAATATATTCGGGATTAGTGGGTGTAATACCTCAGAGCAATCGATTCTAGGAGCAGAATTGTGTCACAACTGGGGCAGTGCTTCGAGGCCAACGGACAAAAAACAAGTATTCTTAGAAATATTGAATCGAAAAGTACGCCCGCTCAAATATTGAAACGGTTTTTAGAAGCCGTACGATGGAAACAAGAATGGCGAAAAGATTTTAAAAAATAGAATAGCTAGAGAAAATAAAGAGGCAGATGAAAAAACCAAAAAAATCTCAGGAAAACAAAGTCAAAATTTGGTAGAAAAACATAGCATAGCCTAAAAAGAGAAAGTATCTTTCTGGGTTAATGGCCAAAAACTGCACAAAGTTCAGCGAAAGATCGCGGCTTCACGCGGAAATCCGATTCTATGGAATTAATTGTCTGAGAACGTTAAAAAGCTAACTCTGCTATGTTATTCATGAAGAACTTTGAAGACTCACTTGTTTGACATTTCCTACAAGTGACGCTTGTTAAAAATAGCGCCCTTGACTTTGGACATCGCCATGGCCACTGCGCTATTAAAATTGTCTCAATAATAATAATAATAATAATAATAATAATAATAATAATAATAATAATAATAATAATAATAATAATAATAATAATAATAATAATAATAATAATAATAGGTCTAAAATGTATATCCCCAAATCAAATTCCTGGCTACGCCCCAGATCATGATAATTGTAGAAAGATGCAGATTGTCGCAAGACAGAGCAAAGTGGAAATGTTTCGTATCTAACCATTACCGTCATGCAGGCAGAAAGCGAAAATGATAGACGCCAATGCATGGCGGTATAGTACTGAATTAACCCCTTAACCGTGTATTTAACTATAACTCAACGTAAAATGGACGGATATATCCGGGATACCCAGTTAAGGGGTTAAAAAACCGGTATCAGGATTACAGCTGTAATATCGCATAATTCCTTTAAACACAAACTAAAATGTAGAGAGAAGAAAACTGAAACGTTTCAAATTAATAACGAAAAGTCTTTTTAAAGTCTTGTTTGTGCGATCGCGTGGCTCAAATAATTTCGACGTAAATGTCTCGTAAAATGCAAAACGTCCTTCGTGCACTCATGCGTCCACTCTTTGCCCTCGGGTGTCGGAACTGCAAAGAAAAGTCTTGACGGCAGGGTTTAATCTAGGCCGCGTTTCCGGGGAGAAAATTGCCCTTCCCCCCCCAACCCGGAAATTTCAAACTCCCCCGGAAATGTTTCGCATACTACATCAACTAACAGCAGCCCCTCAGCAGAATTCCCCCGGCTTTGTCAGTTTCCCCCCGGCTTTGTCAGTTTTCCCCGGAGTCCAGGGGTCTAGATTAAACACTGCTCGATGGGACAGACAAACCATACTTATTCTATTACCTGGTTCTCGGTAACCGTGTAACGTAATAATAATTGTACACTACTGCACTGTACAACGCATATTCAAGTAATAAGTTAAACATATTACAGCAACGATATACAGTAAGAATCGATTGTAATATAAATAAGCAAGGTAGAAAAGTGTGAGATTCAATTAATGCAACAACAATATGTGCACCTTCTGCGTTTCTCCACTCGTCTGTAGTAGTAATAATAATACACTTCTGATCAATGAGGTATAAGTCATGATAAACGCTGATGGGGGGAAATACCCTTATGACGTCATCGCGACCTTGCTTGACCTTTGATCGTCGTCGTCGTCGTCGTCGTCAAGGTCACGGCGTCTCTGAGGAAACATCGAGCGTTGAATTCCGCTGCCCCGCCCACTCAAGATGGCGGCCGTCGTCCATCCCACGCCCACCCCCGCAGCAGGCCCCGCCTGTCACGTGATCGAAACTACGGCGCCGCGACAGCCGAGCGCGAGCAACGCGAGGGCGACAACGTTGAGCGTCTGGCGAGTCCAGGGCCCCACGAGCGACAGCGTCAGGTACTCGGGAACCCCCAGCGGTGAGCAGTAGTAGTAATGACGACGACGACGACGACGACCGGGTGATAGTAGTAGGGGCCGGCGGGGCGGACGGCCCCCGCCCCGGAGCACGGGTCCAGATTGCCGAAGACCTCGAGGCGGTAGTGCAGCTGGAGACCGTTGGCGCTCCGGCAGTTGCTCAGCGCCAGGAAGACCTTCTGCGGGGCGTCGAATATCCGTCGTCCGACGCACGTCATCCTCCGTGTCCCGGATCCGGATCCGGATCTGGATCCGGATCCGGACCCGGATCCGGATCCGGACGAGGCGGCCGCGGCGGGGGCGGCGGGGGCCGAGGCGTCGAGTCTTCTTCGGCGGAGCAGCCGTTCCACGCCGACCGGGCGCTCATGTCGAGGATCTGCTTGTAGACCATCTGCGACGATATGATGCCCTCCTTGTCCCAGCAGGACAGCTCCCAGTTGAGGCCGGCGACGTCGTCCTCCGAGTAGAGGATCACGTTCTGGACCGCCATCGAGTACGGATACGAGAACCGGAACCGGAAGCCGCCGCCGCTGGCGAGGGACAGGTTCCGGATGAATCCGTACCAGGAGTTGGTCGTGTTGACGCTGCCCTGGAAGACGCACACCGACTCCGAGTCGCTCGGCTGGCGGACGTGAGCCTCGCGCGGAGTCAGCGACGCCTTGACGACCGGTTGCCGGGCAACGGGCGTCGCCGCCGTCGTCCCTGGCAACGCCCCTGGCCGCCGCCGCCGCCGCTGCATTCGCCGACGTGACCGAACACCTCGAGACGGTAGAGGAGATCGAGGCCGTGGAGTATGGCGCAGTTGCTGGCGGCGATGTACCACGTGGTCAGCCGACCGTTGACGGAATCGACCGAGAAGCTCCGACCCCCCTTGCAGACGAACGCGTCGGCGCCGCCGTCGTGCCTCGTCAGCTGGCAACCGGCCCACGGGAAGCTGGGCGTGAGACGGAGTATCTGGTCGTCCTCCGGGCGAAGCAGGTACTCGCGCTGCCAGCAGTTCATGCGCGGACCCATCAGGGGCAGCTGGTCCTCGACGTAGAACAGGATGTTCTGACAGCACCGATCGGCCGGGTACGCGAACTCGAAGCTGAGCTGCCCCGTCGTTCGGACGCTGATGTTCGCCAGGTACCCGTACCAGTTCCTGTCCGTCTGCAGGTGGCCCTCGTAGACGCACGGCACGCCGGCACTCTCGACGGCCCGTCGTCTCACGGGGTCCGGCTGATGGGCCCCGGGTCCGCGGTACGGCGGCGCCCGATTCTTCGGCTGGCGGCGGCTGCGGCGGCGGCGGATTGAATTTCGATGGATTCTTGCCCTCTGTCCGGTCGAAGACGGTAAGCATGAGAAGGAAAGACAGAAGACAAGTGTAGGATTTTCGCCAATCGTATCGCCGTAAAGACCTGATCACGACACGCGTCCAAATGAATAATAAAAATGCTGCGCCATTATTTTGATCAGCCAGACCCAACCCCCAGAACATGGATTTTTTCCTGAACAGCACGGCCATCTTCAAGCTGGATCCTCTAGTTTCGATCCAACATCTACGATTTTTTAGAAAAAACGCCAAGCGACATAGAATTTCGGTCTAAAACACCAGATGCGCAAAGTTTTCGCCGGTTTGGAAGTCGAGTTAACTACGTGACGGTAATCGCAGAAGATTGCGTGACGCGTCTGACGGCAACCGTAGAAGATTACGTGACGGTAATCGTAGAAGATTTCGTGACGGTAATCGTAGAAGTCGTCGTCGTCGCGGAGATGGGATTGGATAAAATCGTCTGGCAACTCCCGTCGCAATTTCGTGGCGTCACGGCGTCACGCATGTCCTCTGCTCCGCAACACTGGTTCCATTTCCCGAGAGGCCAGAATCAACAGGACATGACCGCACTCCCGCGAGACACTCCACGTGACAGCTTTTCGTTCCTCTTGGACCTTTCATCATCCTCTGAAGTTCTCTGAATTTCTGGTTCAGGATTTTTTCGTCGAAATGCGAAGCAGAGTTGCGTCTCAACTGCACAGGCGACGTGCCAAAGATGTTTGAAGAAAAATATGGTGTCTAATTGCACCCTCCTCTAGCCTACTCTTTCAAATCCAAGTAGGCATGCATAGGGACGAAAAATAGGCTGATGCACCAGCTCACCATAGCAGCGCAGTACAATTTTCTAGGAATTTTCATCGAAAACTTCATCAAAGAATCGATTCTCATTCGCTTATTAAACCGAATAGAAGATAATCTCACAGGGGCGTATATACTGTATTATTATCGTCTGCTCTGATCGGAGCAGACGAGAATAAATTCCCGCCGTCAGAGACGAACTTTACGGGTCTTGCAGGTGCTCCAAACGAACACTCGAACCACCGCGCGCGACCTTCTGTTGGCTCTATACGACGATCGATACTCTATGTTACAAGCACAGCATTAACAGCGGCAGCAGCAACAGCAGCACTGGCGCCGCCTATCGACGGTTCTCTTCGGAATTCTCCGTTTTTTTCCGTCGAGTTTCGCCGGAACCGGCGTCTAAAATCGACAGCGGCAGCACCAACAGCGGACGCTCCGGCATTTCGACGACGAAGGGAGAAGACACGGGGAGAGAAGAAGGGCGGACGGTGGACGGGGGTCGTCGGCGCATCGAGCGACGGCGGTCTTTCGACGCCTGCGGACGGTCTCGTCGGTCGCCGGCGCCCATCGGGGCAGCTGCGGCTGCTGCTGCTGCTGCTGCTGCTGCTGCTGCAGGGTGGATGAGAGGGGCAACCGGCGGCGGCGGCGGCGGCGGCGGCGGGAGACCGAACCCGTCGCTGGCGGGCAGCCGTCCTCTCCTCGCCCCCGGTGAACACCCGCTCTGGCCGCCGCCGCCGCCGCCCGGCAGCTGATGCGACGGCACTCAGCACACCGGCTGCTGTCGGGAAGACAGAGCGACAGGATGGATAGATACAAAGAGAGAAACAGAGACAGACAGATGCAGAGACAGAGAAACAGACAGGCAGATGGACCGATAGACAGACGGTGATCGAGAGATATCGATCGAGGACCAGTCGGCGTCCTCGAAGTACTCTCAATGTCTCACGGAACTGCGTACACCGACTTCGGGCAAGCAGACAATTGCACCGAGTACGGAACGAGCCACGCCAGTGCTCTCTCTCTCTCTCTCTTTCTCTCTCTCTCTCTCTCTCTCCTCTCTCTCTCTCTCTCTCTCTCGCCTGTCCCGGAGTCTGTCCGTGTCGCCCTGCTGGTCTCCCACGGTAGCCATATATATATATACCGACGACCGCGTCCAGTCGACGGTCTTACCGTACGGCGTGCGATTCGATCCCCGTTGTCCGCCTGGAAGAAGAAGCATATTCGCCGTCTAATGCGATGCACTAGAGGGCCGTCGTCGTCGTCGTCGACGTCGTCGTCGCTCGGCTCTCGACCCCTTCGGGGTCACGGGGTCACGGGTGTGATACTTTCCGCCTTCTAGGGCTGTCATCAGCTGCCACCGCCGCCGCCGCCGCCGCCGTCGTCGTCGTCGTTTTGCAGGTCTTCTAAAACCTGCTTCGAATAAAAGGACGACGACGACGACGACGAGGAGGAGGAGGAAGAAGAAGGAGCGCCCGGGGCAGCTACTCCCCCCTCGCCGCCTCCGCCCCCTCGGTCCGCGCCCCCTCCTCCCGCCAGTCGTCGCCACCTAGCGGCGGGGTCTCTGGCTCGGTCACGTGGGTCAATATAAATGAACAGGATAAAAAATGAAAGAAACCGGTTTCCGATCGATCAATCGATCATCGAATGATGATGGGAGATGCAGATAGGAGACAGACGGACAAACAGACGGACAAACAGACAGACAGACAGATAGAATAGATTATAGACGGACAGACGAAGACAGACAGACGAACGAACAGACGAACAGAAAGACGAACAGGCATACAGACGGACATATAGAAGGGAGGGAGACAGACAGACGGACAAAAAGACAGACAGATGGGCAGACAAACAAACAGATGGGCAGACTGACAGAGATAGACGGAGAGAAAGACATATAGACAGATGGACAGACTTACAAACGGACAGACAGACAGACAGACAGATAGCCAGGCATACAGACAGACATATATCGTGATACATGCAGACAGACAGACAGAAAGACATACTGACTGAGCAGAAGGACAGACAGGATGACTGGCCTTCTGTCGAGGAGTCGGGTGAAAAGATGAAAGAAACCAGACGTCAGCATTTGGAGGCGTGATTCAAATATGAAAATGGTCAGCAGAGATGGTTCCACGTTGGGGATGACTGGGGATGCATGATGCATCCCCACCAGCCCACCAAACAATGCGTGCGTGGCTTTGATGAATTTTGGCAGCAAATTGTTGGGTATTTATTTCTTGGTATAGTATTTTAGTCTAATTTTCTGTCTATATGTCTTTCTCTTAGTGACTATGACTACTGTTCAGTCGCTGCGCAATTTGTCGTATGCATGTAATCGTTGATTATGACCATTAATCGACAAGTCGTTGTGAAGTCGTTGATTTTACACTATGTTTTTGTACAACCAGACTAAAATGGCTTTTATACATTGTCAATTCTGAACATTATATTTTATAAATCAAATCGACAGATTTATTCTAAACCGTGTACATATAATTTCTTTGACAATTGGCGGGATCTTCCTAGAAATTCATCGCATTCCCATTATTATTAAGAGTTCTTGGAACGACGATTTGATGGTAAATTCGCCGTCAGTGGTTGGTTCACAAAACCAAAAGCGCTGTACAGTCAACAAACAACTGTACGATATGGTGAAAAATGCGTTTTCAGCTCTTATTTCATTATTAGCGCATCATTATTCCATTACGTGGGTTACCGCGATTATTAACGCTCGCCATTTCCTGGCCGGAAGTCTTGGACATCGGTTTGGCTGCTAGATCTCAGCTGCAAAAGCCAACTGCAGAGAAGTCTTGTTTTAAAGTTTCTAAATTAATGCATACATTTGTCCAAAAGAACCAGTGGCAGAGAAGTCTTGTGCCCCCTAATATTAAAGTTTCGCCCCCAGTTGGGACCCTATATTAATGCATACATTTGTCAACAAATGGTTGGCCCCCATGATTACCAAACGGCCCCACTTGAACTAGTAAATGTAAATGTTGATGCTCCTATTAAGGGGCTGTCCATTAATAATTATGTCAACATTTTTTGGGCAATTTTTTACACCTCTTGTCAACAACTGTCAACTTTCAGTGACGGTGACCCCCTATAATTATGTCAAAAACTTTTAACCCCTTCCCCACTGAGACCACTGACGGGTCCCATAAAGAGTTTAGAAGGTTATTATTTTTGCAGCAATGAGACTTTTTCCCCTTTCTTTTGTTCATCAAGTGTCATAATGTGGTGATGATGACCTTTTTTTGCTTGTGTGGCTTTTTACCGTTGTAATAAATAGTATTCCATGAAATTGCCAATTTTTAATCATTTGTAAAAAAATTGAAATTGTTGACGTCAACTTCTCTCGACCCCTCCCTCCTGTCAACAACTGTCAAACTTTTTCAAACCCTCCCCTAATTTGTTGACGTAATTAATGGACAGCTTCTAAACGAATTCGTACACATACCTGATGATTGGGGATGTTGGTCTCAAATTGCAAATTGGGGTGGGTGGTTTTGGGGATTTTTAGGGGTGGAAAAATATCCCTGGTGGAGGGGCGCCAAAATCGGGTTTAAGGTAGAAAAAAGAAAAATGAAGCAAAGAATAATCTCTGTCGCTGTATCTGTCTGTCTGTCTGTCTGTCTGACTGTCTGTCTCTCTCTCTCTCTCTCTCTCTATCTCTCTCTCTGCCAATCGGCATTCATCATCAACGTCATCATCATCATCATCATCATCATCATCATCATCATCACCATCATCATTACCATCATCACCTGCTACTGCGATTTGAGGTAATTATAGACCTAATATATAAATCGGGAATCATTTTCTGTTGCAACTGTTCTGGCTCTATAGAAATCGGCAATTATTGTGCTCTTTTGACGACCTATCTTTCTTCCGATGCAGAATATTCCGTTCTCTAATGGACGTCTTATCGTCTGCTAACGCCGCAATGCCCCGTCTGCTGTAAGCCTTAGACTTTAGAACGTCATCTGCGAACAGCTAGGGTCGGTTGAACAGGTGCGAGACAGACGTCGATGCGTATCTTCTGTTTTCTTCTGCTTACTTACTTACATTTATCGTCTTTTAGTCTTCAGCGTCGAATGGCTTCTACAAGCGTTTTCCACCGAACAACCGTTTGAATCCATCATAAAATCTAATGGCGCGATGACCTTCTGCTGGCCTCCGCACGAACGAACTCGAGAATGCCTCGACTGTTATAGCCAGTGGCGGTTCTAGCCGGAAAAAACTGGGGGGGTAGGCCTACTAGGCTCTACTCGCTAAGGCCTAGTCAGTGGCCGCCAGAACTTCCAAACTTCAGAAAAAATGAAAAAGTCTGACGAGTAAAAACAGAAAAGGTCGTCCACTATTATTACTGTGTCTGAAGGCAAAGTGCTGAAATTCTGGAGGCTGCGGCCCCAGCTCCACCCTAGAACCGCCACTGGTTAAGGCGCTGTACATCACGGGTGGTCAGAGGCGTAGCGAGGGTATCCGGCGCCCGGGGGCAAAGTGTACCGTTGGCGCCCCAGCACTGCTGACGAGCAAAGAAAGGTCATCGCATCGTTCTCTCGGCGCCCCTCCCCTCAACTCTCTACGGCGCCCCTCTCCTTATACTCCTGACGAGCAAAAAAAGGTCGCCGCACTTCTTTCTTCTTATTTATTATGTATTTGACTGTTTAACTTACCCCGAAAACCCGATTTTGGCGCCCCCTCGCCTCGGCGCCCGGGGAATATGCCCCCAACCTGCCCCCTTCGCTTCGCCTCTGCAGTTGGTCTATCTATAGCGACGGAACTTGTTTTGTGAAATGGCTGTTCATAGATAGAGGGATTATAGTTATAGAGTTTCTGCTTATGCCTCCTCCTCCTCCTCCTCCTCCTCCTCCTCCTCCTCCTCCTCGTCATCCTCTCCCCTACCTCCTCCTATAATCTGGACTCATCTACCCCCACCACCATCACCGCCACCTCCCTCATTTTCCTCGTTAAACCAAAAAGTTCTCGGCGAACTAATCGTCTCCACGGGCGGACATGTCGCCGAATAGTTTGACAAAATACTGATCCAAACAAGCAAAATTTTAACCAAAACTTTAAAAAATTCGACACACCCGTTTCCCCGTTTATAACATGAACATAAGCCACGGTTGTACGACATTTCTCATTAGGCCCCTACGTGGAAGTTCTAATTTGCGTGTATGGTCCTGGAGCTTACAGTAGGCCCTACACTCGACATTGTTTAGCCCAGAGGTTCTCAACTTTTCATTTGGGGTTTAAAAAATTCCTTTACAAAATAGGCTTATATGAAATTCGCGGACATCTCAGGAAGTCTACGACGCAAGTTTATACACTGCATGTGACTCAATTTTAAAAAGTACGCCACTATGTTTGTCCATAACTTCAAAATGTTTAGAATTTGGTTTCTGAAAGTTTAGAATGACAAGAATAAAATGAATAAAATGACTGTACAACTTTAATCATTTTATGAGCGCTCAGATTCAGGTTTGGAAATCAATTTTTATCCACAAAAGAACCCGGATTATAATCATCTATAGATTCTACCATAAAAAATAGGCCCACCGTTTTTCAAGCGACGACCTTTTTTGCTTGTCAGAGATTTTCACCAAGTTTTCACACAGGCTGACTTAGCTTGATAAGCCACATTCAGTCACGTTACTACTACTATACTATTGTTGTAGTTGTTATTGTTGTTATTGTTGTTGTTGTTGTTGTTGTTGTTGGTATTGGCTGCCCGAAATCTTGACATTATTATTACCAGCTTATTATTATTATTATTATTATTATTATTATTGTTATTATTATTTTATTTTTATTATTATTATTATTATTATTATTATTATTATTATTATTATTATTATAGTATTACTTTCTCAGATAAACGTTGTCCAATGATTTCTAATTATCCACGGGACGTTCTAGGTTTCAAATGCTTTTTTGTTTGTTTGATGTACGAGGTCTGATGTCGTTATAATTATTTCAAGAATTTCTAAATTTCGATAAATCATTGACGCTAACAACATGGGCGAATGGCAGCAGCAGAATGTATTGGCAATTTAAAACAATTGATGGCATATTGGACGGTAACTCCACTGCAGGGAAATTCTTAGCATTCATATCCTGTGCAAGCCTTCACGTACTCCCCGCTTCTGCAGTCATTCTTCGAGAGTTTTATTCTTAGTAATGCCATTTCACTTGAATCATTTCAACACAGCAACAACAGAAATCCTATGCCAAACCATTTAAAATCCATTAATTATCACCGTCGTCATCGTCGACAACCGTCATCGTCATCCTCTGCGGTGCTGCCTATTAAAGCGCTATAGAAATTTAGGAGATTTTACTTACTTGCTTACTTCGGCACAATAAAATGTAGAAGTCCAAGACATAAATAGAAAAATATGTACGCGCCCCTGGGTGGATTCGAACCACCAACCTTTCGGTTAACAGCCGAACGCGCTAACCGGTTGCGCCACAAGGGCACCGACGTCACGGAAGTTCGTGTAAACTTATGTGGATCTATGTTAATCTTCATAAACTCGATTTCTACGATTTAAGGATCTTAATAGGACATATGCGATTATGCGGTAACTAGCAGAGAGTGGTAACAACGTTGGACGATGGAGCAGAAGATCGCGGGTTCGAGATCTACAGGAGCCATACGGTCGACTCAGTCTTCATTCGCCAGATGGCGATGGCAACTGAGTATTATTCCTCCAAGAAACTGAGTAGTATAGTGAAATCAGTTAAACACAATTTTACACAAATTTAGTGGTAACGAAATTGGCGTTAATATTATTATATTAGTATTAGACTAATCTCAGTGACGCTTATCTCAGGGCATCATCAGTATCATGTAGTATCAGAAAAGATTGTAAGTAAAAAAGTAAAATCTCGTTAACTTCTATAGCGCTTTCAAAAGATGCACCGAAGTAGCTCCTTATTCCTATGCGGAGTATGCGCGATGAGTCTGGCTGCGTTTTGTTCTGGTCTTGTGTAATAGGCCTATTAATTGTGATTTGGTGTGTGTCATCGACTGATGTTCTATGCTTTATATAATTAGAAGGCAGATTTTTAAATAGAAAAAACAATTCTCTTCTTCTGCCTCTCCTTAAATTTAGTATGTCAGCGTCACTGTTAATCTCTTGCTGCTGTATGCCCAATAATTTATGGTTCTGTAATTATCATTTGGATTTTATAGCTTTCAATTTTTCTCAGTTTTGTTATCCAACACTAACAATCGGATTTTATAGATGGATTAAAGGTGCATCTGTGCATTATGAAATGGCGCTAAAGAAGTTTAAGATAAGATTAGATTAGATTAAAAGTGGCACTTAGCAAAGATTTACCATAATAATAAAGTCTATGGCACTAAGGAAGTTTGAGATCGCTTATTTTCTGACTCTATGCACAGTGATCATATGTTTTGTCATGAAGATTGCAATGGCGGCTATGGAGGGCCCGTTGAGTAAATGGACGAATCTGATGAACGGATGGCAGTACCGATGGTTCGTTCTCGACGAGAACATCGGTCTCCTGTCCTACTACACGGTCAGCACCGATCCGAACGCTCACTTTACGCACGACTCGTGTATTTTATAGCGTAAATGAACGCCTATAATGTAAGACAGATGTTTGTAATGTAATATAAATTGGTGATTTTTTGCGGCTTTAGTACACAGCAGAGGAGTTTTCCTTGATAGTATCGATGAGGTTTTTCGTAAAAGAATGGTTGCACAGTGAAGTTTACACGAAGTTTCGCTGTGCGCCACGGGCTGATGACATGGCAAGTAATCGTGAATCTATATAGCGCTTTGAGTTGTACCATAGAGCAGCTTATTATGAGGAATATAATGATAGACATTATGATATATATATATATATATGTGTGTGTGTATAGATGATGATCACGTCTTTTTGCTTCTATTATATTTTTGTAGTCAAAGGAAAAAAGGATGCGGGGGGAACGGCGGGGGTGTGTACGGCTTCAGGTTTGCATTTGATATCTTACTTTATCTTCTGGATTTTTTGGTTGTTCTGTACTATTATTAATATGAATGCATGGCTCCGCTGTTTAAGATCTGTTGAGGTCAGGACAGGATGTTTCAATGAATCCATACTATTATGTAATATTCGCATACCTTTGCTGAACCACACCGCAGGGGCACAGTCCATGCAATTGAAGGGTGGTGGGTTCTAATCTTATCCTCTTAATCTTCTTAGTCTTATATAGGCTTGGCCTATTCTCCATAGATTGCTTTCCTCCTGATCTGACTGATTCTCCTGCTTGACCTGACTTATTTCCGATTGATTTAATGTGTCATCAGCTGATGCCATAGGCATGATTGCGGCACCATAGAAGTTGATTGATTGATTGATTAATTGATTGATTGCCCTATTTAGCCGAATTAAGCTGGTTGTAAATGAGTCTCACTGTCCAATGTATGGTGTTTACTGTTCACCTGCATGCAATATGCTGCAAGCAATGCATTTAGAATATGTGTCTACAGGTGCTGTTTTTGTTTTGTTAAAAATTCATCGTGTGGTGCTTAAATGTGTAAAGATGTGATCATGGATCGAGCTGATTGGCTCATGTTTGAATCAGAGGTCTGTTTTTCTGTACTCAATGATCTGATGTGAGATTTTGACTAAGGTACAATTCCAGGAAATCATGCATTCCACGCTTAATCGGAGAGATACAAAGCAAACCGTTGTAAGAGTTTTTGCAGTGCTTTCAATTGGAACTTCATGATTATGTGTTTTGTAGCAGCTTTTATGGTTGAGACTTGAAATTCACTTACAAAAAATCAAAATTAAAGTAAAGTAAACTCTCTCCGTCTGTCTGTCTGTCTGTCTGTCTGTCTGTCTGTCTGTCTGTCTGTCTCTCTCTCTCTCTCTCTCTCTCTCTCTCTTTTCTCTCTCTTTCTCTCTCTCAATACTGGTTGGATGCAATCTATTAACCAAACTGTAGAACTAAGATTGACGTTGTGAGTCTCTGTATTATGTTATAGGGAGCAGACTGTTGCAAGAGTTTTTGCAGTGCTTTCAATTTGAACTTCATGAGTATGTGTTTGTAGCAGCTTTTATGGTTGAGACTTGAAATTCACTTCCAAAAAATCAAAATTAAAGTAAACTGAATACTGGTTGGGTGCAAGCTATTAACCAAACTGTAGAACTAAGATTGATGTTGTGAGTCTCTGTATTATGTTATAGGGAGCAGTCATTGGAATAGATGATGAAGATGATAGCACTTTTACCATTACTGTCGATCGCAAGACATTTCATTTTCAAGGTTTATATGCAGCTTACAGTTGATTATACCATATTGATGCTAAAAATATGCATATTTTTTGTAGAAGTTTTTGATGTATAACAAATTTTTATGAATGTTATGTTTTAATATGATTAGCTCTGCACCAGCCCTGTGGCTCACTGGGCTACAAAATGGGACCCTGAAAATTGTTGACTTAGATGCCTATCGGTCAAAGTTGCAACGTTCTTGCTCATTTTGTTTAATTACATTATTAGGCTGTCGTCAAGTTGTGGTGCATTTTATTAGACAAAAATTATATATTATGCCAAGTTACTGAACCAGTAATACACATGCAGTTTGTAGGCCCATAAAGTTTTTCTTTCTTCAAGAAACACTGGTAATTTCCTATGCCACTATGTGACCTGTATTCCCCTACAGTTACTCAAGTCTTTTTATGCAGTAGATATAACATTAGAATATTTTTATTGGCTAAAGTATGTTTCCAGATACATTTCATATATTTCCTACCAGATTCAAGTAGAATTTTATTTCTTCTGGCAATGATTAAGGAATGACCTGGATCTTTTGCGGATGGATTTGAAGTACCATCGATTGATACCCTTGAGTATTAGAAATGGTGCTATGGAAGTGCATTATTATTATTTTTATTTTATTATTTTATTATTATTATTATTATTATTATTAATTATTTCACTTAATTTACAATGATTTCTTTTGTTTCATGATCATTGCAGCCAGAGATTCGGATGAAAAGGAGCGCTGGATAGACGTGTTGGAGAGTACCATTCTGAAGAACTCAAAGCCTGAGGTTCTAGCCTGATTCTTCTAGGATCTTATGAATATTTTTTATACTGTCTGCATGTGATTTGTATCTGTAGTGCTATCAATTCTACGCAAGAAATTGCATAATTTTATGTCCTTTGGTCACTTGACTGTGTTATCGTTGTATTGGTCTATGCACATTTGTTGTCCCAAATTATCTTCTGTCTAAGGTTCCTAGTTATTTGATTGTCTTTGAGCTCTGAATTATTGCTATATTAGTTATTGCTATATTGTGATCTCAGATGAATCACTGAATTTTGTTGTTGTCTTGGATCAAGTTCTGAATTGAGCTCTATGCATTCAGTTGTCACTTCTTTGAAGGAGACTTCGGTACCATGAGTTCTGGGTACTTTGTTGTTTGTACGGCTTTGTTGTTTTGCAATATATTACTAAAGGAAAGCTTAGTACCATGAGTTCTAGGTATTTTCTTGCTGCTCTCCTGTTTTGCTGTAAAAATTTTTGAGGGGGATCTTAGTACCATGATTTCTGGGTACTTTGTTGCTACTGGATTTTTGTTTTGCTGTATGTTTTGGAAGGAGGCCTCAGTACCGCAGACTGTACCACAACTTCAGGTGGCAGAATTCGACAGAAGACTTGCGGAGGCAGACTCCTATCTGTCAATTCTTATCGACCAGGTTCAGGTATTTGTGGTGCATAATGCTTTTGCTAGTCAGTCATTTTCAGTAAAACTACGATGTAAATCTGCTTGACACTTTAGTAGCCATCCCTTTAGTACATTTTCATTTATTTTGAGGTGCTTTATTATTATTTTTGAGGCAATGGTGGTTGTGATGATTATTATTTGATGGTTATATGCTAAAGAATTAGGCCTAAGGTGAGACTATTTTGATAGGCTCCTTATTACTCTTCATACTGAGTACTCAGAGCAATTCTGCTTCATTGGCAGCCTTATCACGGAAGATGCCAGATGCCAAAGCGAAATAAGAAGGAGAATAGCAATGTATAAATATATAAATAAATCCCGAACAGCGTATACATTCAAATAACTCTATTGTTTGTATGAAGACGTTGAAATTCGTGTTCTAGTAAAGAACTTCTCTTGTGTATAGCGTGCTGTTTAATTGCAACGAGAATCTTTAATTTTTGCAGTCTTTGGCCGGAAGTAGTTGAGCTGACGTATAAATATAATGACATTGTTTATTATTTCAAAAAAGGAAGCATTTTACCAAAGGAGGGAATTAATGAGGCATAGTCTTGATAAAGGTCTAAAGAAGAGAATGCCTAAAACACTGATATGGAGCATGGTATTATATGGTTCAGAATCTTGGACAATGAGAAAAGACGACATCAGTAGACTGGAGGTGTTTGAAATGTGGATATGGAGACGAATGGAAAGAATCAGTTGGACACAGCATATATCCAATAAAGAGGTCCTAGATATTGTAAAGGAGAAAGACAACAATACTAACTGTAAAACAGAGGAAAAAGAACTGGATTGGGCATATTCTAAGAGGAGACTCATTATTTAGAACAATACTGGAGGGACATATGCATGGAGGAAAGATAACCAGAGGAAGACCGTGTACATCACTACTGCATTGGATGCTGACTAAAGATGGATACAAAGGATTAAAGACCCAAGCTGCTGACAGAGAAGGATGGCGCCAATGGGAACCAGGACCTGCTTCCAGGCAGAGAACTTAAGAAGAAGAAGAAGAAGAAGAAGAAGAGGAGGATAAGGAGGAGGAGGATGAAGAAGAAGAAGAAGAAAAGAGTACTTTTAGAAATTATCCTTTAATTAACAAAGAACTTTATTTGAATTGTTACCAGACAACTCAATTTCATTTGACATCATCATGCATTTCAGATTGTATCTTATATTAGTGGTTTTTAAAAGCTAGACTAAGTATGATACTGTATGTTTGTTAACAGGCTTCACCAAGCTTTTGAGTAGCATTATAGATATCTGATTGTCTTACTTACCTGCTTGCTTACTTACTTCAGCTGTGTGAAGTAAGTAAGCATTACTGAAATAATTATTTATTGGGGACTTTTCATCCATTATGAAGAACTGAGACTGTTTAGTGGAGGTGTAATTAGCAGTGGTTGGAAATTAATTTGTTTTTCCAGTTTTACAAAGTGACAGTTGTTTTATTCTAGGCGTTCAAAAAACGAATTGAGGATTGTGAAAATGAAGCTGAAAAACTTTGCTACAACAGCATAAAAGACAAAGTGGAAGTGCGAATTCATTTGGATTAATAAATAAAATTGTGATGTTTAAATGCTATCATCATCATCATCATCATCATCATCATCATCATCATCATCATCATCATCATCATCATCATCATCATCATCATCATCGAACTTCTATGGTGCCCTTTTATTAATGTCCTTGACACTGAAAATGCACACCAAAAGTGGGTGCAAGTGTTCTATGTGTGATGTGATGCTTTGTTGACAAAACTGTTTAGAGCTTTTTAACAAATTTGTCAGCCTGTACTTATTGTGCAGATAATGGTATTTGACAGAGACTGTTGAAGTCTTGCTTTTCGTACGTGCTCCGAGTTGTATGTATAAACATACAATGGATGCTAGAGATGCAGTTTATTTCATATTTTTTCAGACTTTCATTTTTATAGTTGAAACATTTTTGACAGAGATGATTGCCAGTAAATCAGAGTTTCACACCTTCCAGCAATTTATTCTCTATTTAGGATATTATGATGTTTGACTTTTGTTGTTCAGCTTGAGAAAAAATTCAACATTTATATAAAATTCTGAAAATTTTTAAATTAGGGAATGACCGACTGGGTATTTTCCACTGGATTGGGATATTTTTGGGTCGACATTTTCCAGATCCTAAACAAATATTACCGCACAGGATTAGAATGACCCTAGTTACTAGATTTACCAATAGTCACTTGATACTCACTACTCAGTTACAATATAGGCAGCCTCAACAAATTCCTTGTGTTACGTAGTTCGGTTAAATCTAAATTTTGCTGATGCATTTGTTGACTTCAGTTGCTCTTCATTAAAACATGAAATGTGACAATATTCGGATTCGGTAGTTTTGTGTTTCATAAGTATTTGGCGAATCTGGATATTGCCAAATACCACACTATCCGTCCGAAGCGAATGTCCGGAGCAGTTTCCGGTCGTTTCCTAGTTTTGAATGATTTCTTAGGCATTTGCCTTTGCTTGTTTTGTATGCTGTTAAGAGACCCACAGCCTGCCATTTTCACCTGAAAGAGTTATGTTTCATTTTCTTACAAGATGTCCTTGGTGAAATTGATAATGTTTCACTGAATTTGATTTTCAGAATTTGATTGAATCTGTTAAGAAGGGCATTGTTCTTCTGCAATTCTCAAAGGTTAGTAAGACACGGTTGTCATCATCTTAGTTAATCAATTTTTTCGCTATATTTTTAGATTATTTTTATTCTCTGCGTGGATGTTTCAAATAATATCTTAAATTTCCTGTGTTTTCTCTCGTATGACGTGCACTTGCACAACATAACAACATGTACCCTCATTTAAAACAGAAATAATTGTGACATTATGCAGGTTTGACTATATCTGGAATTTAATTGATCAAAGTCGTATAATTATTTAATTGCAGGACCTTTTTATCACTTGCAGTGAAGGAATATATTATTATTAAGTTGATATTGATGAGCCTCTTGTTTTTATTGATATTGTCTCAATACCTTTTTTAGGCATCACTAATGTTTTAGGAAAGGAACTTTTTTACTTAAATTCAATTTCATTTTTTTATTTATTTTACTCTATGATATTATTTGTATTTGTCTGTATTTATTTTTTGATATTAATGTGATGATTCTGATTATAAAATCATAGCATCTTCTTAGAGAGAACTTAGTGTTGCCGCTTCAGGTAAATCAGGCCGTCGTGTATTTCTTTGGCTTCCTCTTGGGTGCATGCATTTTTAATCTTTTTCATGTTACTGGAAAAATTTGCCAGAACTTCTGCTATTCTGATGCTGGGTTTTTTATGTAAATGAGAATGCTTCTGCTATGTAGTGCCATATGTAGATAGAGTAGAGTAGTTAGAAGCTGGATTGGTCTCTGGACATTACATTCATTACAATGATCTGTGCACATTGTTTGAACTGCGTTGACTGATGATGTAAATTTTATGGCAAAGAATTAAAAGTAAAGGTAAGTAAAGTCCTTCCAAAGCTCTCCAGCGTAACTTCAGGGCTCTCATAGGGCGGTGCTGATCTCCGTTTCCAAGGCCCTCAGTCAGGCGACTGGTGCATGTTATGTGATATTAAATTCAGAGATGGTATTGCAGATGAATGAGTTCATTTATTTTTTGCGCACCACTTTTTGAGATGACCGCTATCCATATCATAGTTTCACTATCTTTTTCTTTGAACAGTGTGCAAGTGATGAGAGCTTCACCTGCCCATGTATCAGTTTTATTTTGCTGATTTTAGTGAATGGAGACTTTTTAGAGATGCTGTCTGGCTTTGTCGATGCTATAATTATTTAACTTTATGTTAAACAGGGTGTGCTTTCTGGATTTGGGGTATCTTTTTCTTTATATATGTTTTAACATGTTGTCAATCTCTTTGACCACTGGGTGTTTCATTTTGATCGAGCCCTGTTTGTTTGGATGGTTATTGATGCTGATGTGAATGCATTTACTTTCTTATGAATTTATTTTCTGCACTCATCTTTATCAAAGCTATAAATGGCAATTTTTAACAAATTTGCTTCTCTTTCCAGTTCTTGCAACACTTTTATTACTTTCTTGCACACTATCCAGGAATGCAGACTCTGACTATTCCTGTTTTTTATATGTTGTAGTTCGGTTAGTGGCTCAAGTTAAGGAATTTTGCACACAGCTTATGGTTAGGATGTGTTAAAACAGCATTAAACTATTTACCGACTATTCAATTAGACAGCTGTCCGGTGCGAATATATCCAGTCTAGCCTGATACAAAGTATATTTGCATTTTCAGCACAAGCTGTTTGAGGCCGACGACTTCCGCGGGACAATACTTACGCCGGGCGCTCGACCGAGCGAAGTCAGATCATCTCCGGTTCCATTGTCTCTTGCGTCAACGAGTTTTCCGACTTCATCTGCTTCTGTCCGTTAGTGTACACTGCAGTTATTGTGCAATTCTCTCGGTATCTGTTATACATGTTGCTTTTGTTTGCATGTCACTGTATCCGTCTGTTTAGCAGTCGGCTGTTGATTCTTTTCAGCTGCCACTAGTTCTTCGAGCTCAATATGTCGGTCTGCAGAGTGCTTGGTCGTGGACGGAGAATCGCCGGAAAATTGCGAGAGTGGCTGTGACGGCACTCAGCCGCCCATGCCCAACCTGAGTCCAACCGCTTGGGTATGCGAACGTCACACTGTATATGTATACTTTCTCTGCTACATTTCGTGAAGTTAGTTTTTCATGTATTCCACAATACTCCATTATATTAGATTACATCATGAGACGGATTGAAAACACGAATCAACATCTCTAAAGCCAGGAAACATAGATGATGCAGAATATGCTGATGATACATGTCTAATAGCAGAATGCCTCTCAAGGATTGTAGAGTTAACTGGCCTTAATAACGGATGTATACTTTCCACCAATAAAACAAAAATTATGCCAATTACAAAACAGTTGGGGAATGGCGTATCACATCACAACGAAAAAGAAATTAAATAGTTTTTGTTTACTTGGGAAGTGAATTGGAAGCAAAAGGAGGCTCGGACTTGGAGATTAAACGAAGAATAGTGGCAGGATCAACCTTCAACAGGCTAATTATTTTCAAAAGACATTTGGGATGATATTCTCAACACTTGTTCAATAAATTTATGGTGATATTGGACCATAAAAAGGAATTTGAGAAAAACTAGTAGCAACAGAAAATAAATCAGTTGGATACAAAGAACATATAACAAATGAAGAAGTGATATCAGTTCAGAAAAAGAAGAATGAAATGGACTGGTTTAGAATGGAAGAAATAAGAAACCTTTTCTGAGGGGAAAGATTGTGTCAAAAGACTTGTGGGTGGACGGTTTGAAGAGGATCTGCACATGTTGAATCTTAATGGAAAACTGATGGAAGACATCGAATGACTTTGGAAGAAATAGCAAAGGACGTTTTGTCATGGAGAAGTCAATAGCTGGACACAGCTGGAGGACTTCTGACCTGACCTTGTTTTTCACCGACAATGAGTCTCAGTTCGAAACTTCCAGTATCAGTTCGTAATTGTGATATCAGTTCGTACTGCAGTTTGTAATTGGCCGTTTAACGTCCTCACTTCAAAGACGTTTTGTCGTTGCCAGTGACTTCCGCATCTTGTTTGACAGGCGAGTCTGTCAGAGAAACTCCGTGAGTCGCAAGTCCCCTTCAATTCTCGCCATCGAGGAAGGCGTCGTTCTGAATCGATGAAGATTAAGATGAAGATTACTTTGATGCAGAGGAAGGCATGAAGTGAGTTTTTGAATGATTTCATGATGTGATGTTTCAGAAAATGATTTTAGATTTGGCTTGTGCTTTCCTTCCAAAAGGAGAAAACAGTAATTTTTCTTTTCCATGTTTCGTTATCAAAACTTTTACTGGATGTGTTCATTATATAGGACTGTAAAGCTATCATTGTTTAATTAATTAGTTATCACATATTTAGGTTTATATTACTAGTATTTTGTTCTTTGTTTTTTTTGGTTTATTTCTTGAAATATCAGTAACTTCGAGAATTCAATTTAACTCTAATCTGATAGCTTGTATCTCTCAAGATATTTCAGCTATTGGCACATTTGACTGCCACTTGCAAGATATCGTAGGGCATAGTTGCTCTGGTCTTTTTGCCATTATGGGATACAATTTTGCTAACGGTACCTATGTATCTCTTCTTAAAATTAATTTTTCGGTTCTTACATTATAATTTGTGTCTTGAAAAAAGTTTTTTCTGTATATTTCTGTGGCATGGACCTATTAAATGGGGGATCGATATTCACGGTGAGTGTTCTTTATTTCAGAGATCTAAGTCCCATGCTTGGCGATCTGGTTGGTTCAAGAATGTCGCCGAAAGTTATTTCCCCAAGTGACGACTATTTTGACGGTTTGCATCAACTTCGACCATTTTTTTCAAGCATTCTCATATATTAGTTCTTGTTTCTGAAGTAGCCTGTTGAGAAAAATGAAGTTCTAGAATTTTCCATAAAAAGTTTTTCCTGCTAAAACCTCCCATAAAACTGATATACATATAATACAAGCTATGATATTGCTTGGTGTAAGACAGCAGGCACATTAATATACAACTTTGGATTCCTTAGTGTTGTGTATATTGCTGTTCATTTGTAATTGTAATGTGCAGCAGTTGATTATTATGTTGTTGCATTTTTATATTTGTAGAACTTTATGATGAAGATGATGAAGATAACTGTAAGTGACATGTTCAATTATAAGCAAATTTTCCAAGATTTTTAATGATAACTGTCTGCATCAGAGTTATTATAAAACCATCATGTCACATCATCAAGTTAGTTAGCTAGTTAGTTAGTTATTTAAAAAGTCAATTTCTATAGTGCAAAAAAACATGGTAGAAGGCCAAAGTCAGGAGCGCTTTACGATTCATACGATGTCTTATAAAGGTGAGTTTTTGGTTTCTTTGTGAATAATTTTTTTAAGTGTCAGAAGCCATGAGTGATTCAGGTGTTTGTTGAACCAGATTTCACTAAATTATAGTTTATCAAGAGGCTGTAATTTCCTGTTTTTATGGTAATGGCATCTGTAAATGCAGTTTTTGACCGTTTTGTTTGTGTTCCTTTTGATTCTGTTACTGAATTTCTTCATTCAAGTGGAATCTATGGAAAATCATGGAAGCTTGATCACTCATCTTCTGTCTCAACTGCGAATAGGAATGGATCTTACAAAAGTTGTTTTGCCAACTTTTATCTTGGAAAAGCGCTCGCTTCTTGAGATGTACTCGGATTTCTTTGCTCATCCCGATCTGTTTGTTGAGTAAGCTGTTTACTAATTTTAAAACAGTTATTATTATTTTTATTATTATCTGTTTGTTTATTATTATTATTTTATTATTATTATTATTAATTTTAAAATTAGTTATTATTATTATTTATTATTATATCTATTATTATTATATCTAAGACATATCAATTAAAATTTTATTATATCACTATTATTATATGTTATTATTATTATTATTATTAAGGCATCAAGATAATTTTTTATAGCACCAGTTAACAAACATCACATGTGTCTTAAGATTGTGTTTGAATAAAATAACTGTTTGCTTTTGTAACATTGTCAGGGAGTATGTTCCACAAGATTGGATTGCCACAAGAAACTGATCTATCACTGAACTTGAATATCTTGTTATTACTTTAGTAGCAATCTAAATATTTTGATCATTGGTACATTATGAAATTAACACAGTTTTAGGAATTTTAACACAGTTTTTCCTGCAATAATTATTGCTGTAATGCTCTCAAATTTAGAGTTAAATTGTGTGTCAACTGTTTCTCGGTTTTTTTCTTGGTCTGCCTTGTTGCTTCTTCGCCCACACTTACTGATCTCTGGAATTATAGAAGTCTATAAAATAATGAAATAGAAACAAGTTTGTGTTATTCTTTTGGTCCTATATATCCTTAGTCTATCATCGGTGTATCCTTGGTGTATCCTTAGTAAGAATGACTTCAGTTTTATCAGAATTTGTTATGTCAGATACAACTGAAGCTGCAATATTTAAAGTCTGTGTTTAGTTTATTGATTAAAGGAAAAGCCTATTGTTTTTAAACAAACTTTTAGTATTGCGGAACAGAAGACACCAAAGGATCGAATGGTGCAGACAGTACGATGGTATCTCTCTGCATTCCATGCCGGGAGGAAATCCGGGGTGGCAAAGAAGCCGTACAATCCAATTTTGGGGGAAATTTTTCGTTGTTACTATGATCTTCCGGGGCCAAAAATTTTATCCGAGGTATTTTTTTGTTATCATTTAATCTCTTTAGCTCATTGTGTTGTTATCATGTTATATTATATTTTCATCAGATTATTATAATTTGTAGCATTTTTCTTATTAAGGAGAAATTGTTGCTAATTTTACTCTTGTATTAAATGAGTTATAAGAGCTGCTCTTCCATGTGAGTAAATTTATGATTATGCCTTTTTGTATACAATTTTATATCAAATTAATTAGGCAAGGGTTTTATGTGTGAGTGAATTAGACTTTACTTTAAATTGATATAGTTTCTAGTTGCCTTGTATTTCATGAGTAGGTGAGTGAGTGAGTTGAGTGAGTGAGTGAGTGAGTGGGTGAGTGTGCTGAATGCATATATTGGTGGTTGTTGTACAGGAGTCTGGAGATGATGGTCCTGTTCCTTGGTGCAACAAGAGCAACGTTGCGTTTATGGCTGAACAGGTTTCTCATCATCCTCCAAGTGAGTTGCCTGTTAACTGTGTGTGTGTGTGTGTGTGTGTGTGCATGTGTGTGTCCTATGTGTGAGTGAGTGTGTGTGAGCATGTGTGTGAGCGTGTCTGCGTGTGAGTATTTTGTGATGTGGTGCTGCATTTAAAAAGCATTTATTTTTGACAAAATGATTTTCTCTGTCTTGTATTTAAGGATTTTTGTTTTAATCTCTATGTTATTTGCCTGTATTTTTTGCCTGTATGACCAAGTTAATTATTTATTAGCAGGTAGGCTTCTGAATAGATATTTCAAGAAAATTGACAAATTTTTACTTGCAGTGCAGCATTTTTGGCTTTGCTCCAAGTTAATGCAGGACATTTATTAGTTGGGTTTTCAGGTAGGCTTCTGAATAGATATTTCAAGAAAATTGACAAATTGACAAATTATACTTGCAGTGCAGCATTTTTGGCTTTGCTCCAAGTTAATGCAGGACATTTATTAGTTGGGTTTTCAGGTAGGCTTCTGAATAGATATTTCAAGAAAATTGACAAATTGACAAATTATACTTGCAGTGCAGCATTTTTGGCTTTGCTCCAGTATTTTTATTGCGTCTGTACTTACATGACAAAATCATCAATCATTACTATTTGGCATTTTAAAACTCCTTTATGCTCAATGGTGATACATTTTCTTTAATGAAGCATTTAGGAAAATGGTTTTAGGTCAAAGAGATAAATGGATAATGAAATAGTTCCACATAAACAGGCTAAATACTCAGCAGACGTGATGCACTTATGCGCTATACAAATGTCACGTTACATTACATTACATTACATTACATTCAACAGCTGGCATTCAGTTGTGTATTCTTATGTCAACCTTAACTTCATTTGGTATCATCACCCATTGCATCATTGGGTCATGTTTCATGTCACCCTTGACTTCATTGGGTCATGTATCCTTATGTCACCCTTAACTTCATTTGGTATCATCACCCATGGCTCCATTGGGTCATGTTTCATGTCACCCTTGACTTCATTGGGTCATGTATCCTTCTGTTACCCTTGACTTTATTGGGTTATGTATTCTTCTGTTACCCTTGACTTCATTGGGTCATGTATCCTTATGTCACCCTTTACAATTTGGTTCTCATTCTAGTTTATTTTCATCTTATGAATTTTGTTTCAGTTTCTGCATTCTATGCCGAGTGTTACAACAAGCACATCTCCCTCAATGGCTACATCTGGACAAAGTCTAAGTTTCTCGGGCTGTCGATCGGCGTCCACATGATCGGACAGGCCGTGATCTCAGTCCTCGATCATGAGGAGGAATACATCCTGACATTTCCTAATGGCTATGGAAGGTGAGAAACTGAGCTTTGATTAGCATTCATTAATTATAGATATTTGTTTTTTCCCCAGTATGCATTTAGATTGTTGTATATTTTGAAGAGTTGAATGAAGTGTTGTTTTCACTGGCTATGGACGCTGCATTTACATGCAGTATAAACATTCGTATGTTTATTCACTTGAGATGCGATGACTGTTTAAGAGATTTATGCCCTGGTCCTGGTAAATATGCCTACATGACGCTCTTATGTCGTTTCCGTTAGAATGCTGAAGTTAAGCAAAGTTGAGCACGGCTTGTGCTTAGATGGGTGACCATCCCAGGATCGAGCTGCAGTCCCAGCAGCCAGCCATGCCATTCATAATCACTTAGGCGTCGATAAATTGGTAGCAACATTGAGCTGTGAAGGTAAAGTGCGGGCTTAGAAAAAGCAATAGCATAGAAAAGGCAATAGCAAACGACTAGATTAACGGTGTAAGCCAAGTGCGTCACTGCTTGCCTAGTACATGGAGATCAGTGCCAGACCCTATGCTCATTCTAGTACTGGACTATATTTTTTCCTTTTTGTCTATTAATTTAGAGTCAGGCGCAGAATTGCATGATTTAAATGAAACATGGTAATGGTATTATTGAAGAAAAAATGGACATGAGAAAAAATTTTATCATAATATTTTTTTGAATAACAGATTGTTCATTCAGTGAATAATCAGGTTAAGTCAGGTCTTCATCCTCCAGCTGTGTCTAGCTATCAACTTCTGACTTCTCCACGACATCTCTTCAAAGTTCTCTGTCCTTTGCTATTTCTTCCAAGGTCGTTCGGTATCTTCCGTCAGTTTTTCCATTGAATTTCAGTCCTGCCATGTGCAGATCCTCTTCCAATCCGTCCACCCATCATCCTTTCGGTCTTCCTTTAGATCTTTTCCCCTCTGGTTTGTAGTTGAAAATTCATTTTGGATTTCGCATTTCTTCTATTCTGAGTATGTGTCCGGTCCATTGCATTCTTCTCTTTCTGTTTACTTCAATGATGCTCGATTGCAGTGTTCTCTCTCTCTAACTTCTTCATTTTTATATGTTCTTTGTATCCAATAATGCTTGAAGGTAAATACAGAATTCTCTAACATGTCCACGTGACTTCAAAGTCTTTTGCTTGCTACAGTATGGAACATGTGTGGTGTTGAATCAGTGTATATATATTGATGATTGATTTAGTCCTTAAGATGGTTTTTTCTTTCAAAACCGTAGTTTTATCAGCTAAAAAACACCGCCGACTCTAAAGACGCTTCAAGACCTGACTATAACTGTGAAATGAAATTATAGTGAATAGTTGATACTGTCATAATGTGTTTTGATACTTGTTATGTCTTCTCCCATTTCTCTTGTTGTAGATCAATCTTGACTGTACCTTGGATGGAACTCGGTGGCAACGTTACGATATCCTGTCCGAAAACGGGATACTCGGCTCAGATTGAATTTCACACAAAGGTATTTACTTTTCGGTTTGGTATTTTCTTTTTGGTTTGGTATTTACTTTTCGGTTTGGTTTTGATGGCAGAGCATGAAGTTTTACACGTCTCTATGAGTTTGCAGAGTTGATGGCCTAATCGCAATGCTCTGTACTTATGTTTGTTTTCACAGAGCAGAATTTTTGAGGAGAACTTATATGTTTTATCTTTCTAATCATTGCATTTCCTGCCATTTGTGTCACTGTGCTCAAGGGAAAGTCCAATCTTGATTTGTTTGCAAGGAAACTTAAAACTTATTTCTTCGAGACCTCGTATTAGTGTAGAGCGCTCTAGCCTTTGACTCTTCGTTCGGGTTTTTGTGCTATATAAATGGACTTTTTAACCTAACCTAAGAATGGGTTTCTGAATCTAACTGGTTTTGGAATTTGGCTTAAATTTGTTGATGGGAAATGTTCTGTTTGTTGGTGTTCTTTATAAATCTTGTTGTGAATCTGTTCTATTGTTTTTCGTTAATCCATCTACGCACAGTTTCCGTTATTTTATTTTTCTCTGTGAGAATGCTTACGTGTAAAGAGTTTTTATATTGCCAATTTGCCAGTAATTAGAAAAACATCGTAAAGTTTTGTAATTCCTTCATTTCACAGCCATTTTACGGTGGTAAGAAAGATCAGATTACCGCTGACATCTTTGGACCGAACGACAAGCGGTCGTTCTGCAACATCAAAGGTGAATGGAATGGAATTGTGTGGGCTCGCCATTCTCAGGGTGTATGTTCTACTCTCTATTCAGTATATATTATCTTGACTCTTGTAACTACCTCGAGTATTATGTCTGTGCATAAAGGTCTGATGATGACTGGTTTTCACTTATTGACGTTATCTGCATATCAGTAATGATATATTTATTTCCACTTAGGCAAATAATATATTGCGAGTGAGTAAATAATGCAAGTAACAATCGGTTTAGGTTTCAGTGCCAGTGGCGGCTCCACAGGGGAGCTCCAGGGGCCCGTGCCCCCCTATTGAGTGCCTGGCCCTCCAGTAAACTCCTGTTGGGACCCTATACTTAATACTACATACATAACAACAAATGGTTGGTCATCCATGATTAAAAGTTGCCACCCCAATGCCCCCCCACTTGCCAAATCCTGGAGCCGCCACTGTGAATCAGCGCTTGTTCGATCGGTCTCTTTTAGTCGACTGAGCTCAAATGGAACGGGTTCTTGTGATTTTAATTTATTGTATAAAAATTATCTGTTGAAATTCATTTCTTGTTTATTTCTATAACAGCTAACACAAAATGAAATGTTTGTTGATACTAAAAACATGGCGGTCATCAAGAAACAAGTGAAGCCTATCGATCAGCAGTTGAAGTTTGAATCAAGAAGGTCTGAACCTCGATGTTTCTTTTGGCTAAGTGATACAAGGCGGTTTCACATATCATGGTTGCCTTGTGTAAGATTAAACGGTGATTAACTGCAGGCCCTTTTCTAAAAGCTGTACAACCATAGTTGTTGCTGTAATCCATTTTGATGGTAGGGGTTGATTGCTTGTGCGATGTGCTTAACGTCTGGTTCCTGATGTTGTCCAGTAGTGATATTTTCGTTTTGCAAATGATCTTTTTATTTTTATTTCGTTTTAGAGCTGCTATTTTAGTTTTTATTTTGTTTTCAGTTTAGTTTTAGTTTTGGTTAATGAAATTAAAATAATTTTAGTTTTCAGTTTCATTTCGTTAACTAATGTAGCAGAACTGTTTGGGTCCAGGCTTTGGCGAGATGTGACGTACAATCTGAAGAGCCGAACATTGACAAAGCAACCGAGCACAAGTTTCAGCTCGAGCAGCAGCAGAGAGACGAAGCAAAGCAGCGCAAAGAAAGCGGAACGGCCTATGAGACACGAGTAAGTCAAGTCATGTACTCAAATACAGTTTGATAGAGTAGAGGTAAAGGTAGATCCCATAGTCGAGTCCGAGGGTTGGGTTCCGGCGCCTAACTCCAGCCTGGGCAATCAGCGACATAGGTGGCATAATCCATTAATCTGGGGTAGGTTGCCATTACTTTCCCAGACCCACGTTTTGCCACGCAGCTTAATGCTGCTCCTCAGTTTCTCTAGCTAGTAAGGCTGAGTCGACCTTAGGGCTCCTGCGGGAATTGAACCCGCGACCTTCTGCTCCATCGTCCAGCGTTGTTACCACTCTGCTAACTTCCCGCTTGAACCAATTAAATAAAAAAGGAAAACAATTTTGAAGAATTCTTTGGAATTCTGCTTCTGCAACATTACTATTGATTGTGTGACTGCTTTTCATTGAAATTGCTACTATAGGTTTACTATAATTTGCATTTTGTGTTTTACTGATGCTTCTTTTACTTTCTGCTTGTAATATATAATCGACTGTTACTATTACAAAGTTATTATGTCCGTTATATGGGTAAAAGATGTTGTGTTCTGTGTTTCAAGAAACAAATTTATTTATTGTTTCATTTGTTTTTGCAGTTTTTCCATGAAGTTGGAGAACACTGGGTATACGACAAACCTCTAGTCAAGCGTCTTTCGAATGGAGCGGGAGAAATTAACGAAGCTGCTTCTTGTGATTCTTAGCTTGTGACCGTAGCAATGTTGCTGTCGTAGTTATCAAATAAGCAGAGTGACTTGTCATTCGTGGTTTACTGTAACTTTTGTCATGTAGCATTGTCGGACATTCTAAGCGATTGCATTCATGAATGACATTGGCAGAAAGAAATCTACTTTTTCTGTGATCCGAAACTCATGGCAGACTCATTTGGCTTCCTTGCACAATGTTACTGGTTGGGCTATGTATGGTGTGGTAGAGGTGTCTAAATGTTATCTAAGTGTGTTCTGTTATGCCTTGCTGTATGCAAATTACAGTGGGGTCCAATTTATTGTGAGAATAACTCTAATTCTTTTAAGTGTGTAAGTAAGATCTCGTGAATTTATATATAAGTGCTTTCTAATTTGACATTAGCCTCTTGTTCTTAGGTGCTTAGTCTAAAGTTTAAATAACTATTGCCAAAAGGTGGGGTCAGTTAGACAGGATCATTTTATCCAAATGGTCATTGTGGTTGGGATGTTACAGCTATGGATTTTTTGAAGAGAAGTGCTTTATGTTTAGGTATGAAAACTTGAGCAGATGTTGCAAAAAGTGAAGGAAATTGTGACTGAGAATTTGCTGCATGACCGTGGTGTAGACAGCGGAGGGATGCTGGAATTGAGTTCCAAAGTTCTGGTGCAGCATATTATGAGAAAGCACAGCTGTAAATTTTGAGAGATGTTTGATTCAGAGGACGAAGGAGAGTGAATTGAGAATAATATCAATGGATCGAGGATCCTGTGGCATTATCAGTTTCTTCAGTTACACACTGGTTTTGATGTGTAAAGTGAATTATATATATATCATTGATATAATTTTATATTTAATGCCTTCTGTTATTTCTGTTTTTTAACTTTTGGACACAGATTTGGCTGAAAATGGTTTTATGTATAGGGGTGTAGCCAGGAATTTGATTTGGGCAGTATAAATTGCAATATATTATATACATATATATATATATACATATATATACTGTATACTGATTGGGGTATATATACCGATATACCCATTGCTATGCCCTTGTTTACTATGTGTACTTACTCTCAGGCTGTATGTCAAGTTTTAGTGTTAGTAACTTGCCACTGTATGTGCGATAGCATTTGAACATTTGGAAAATGTATTTGAAAATGAACACAAAGTATTGTATAAATAGTTTGTCTTATGTTAACAGTTTAGAAAAGAGTGGGCAGTGTTAAGAGTCATTCCATTTGTTAACAGGCTTTGGTTTTATTTTATTCTCAACTTTTTGAAAGGCTGACAGTTTGCTTTCAAATTTCAGTGTTATGTTACTATTAATGTTGTATTACTTCTTGTTTATTGCACGTCACTTTAATCCATTTTTGGTAGTCGAGTTATATTTTAGTGGAGATTATGCAGGTATAGATTTTGGTCTATGTCAATGCTGTACATTCGTTTTTATGTCGTGGTTTCATAAAGCATTGAAAAGGCTTGGCATGTGTTATAAGTATGTTATGCAAAAATTTGTCAGTGCTGGGATTTGGGAGGGGGATTTTTATGGTGTTTGGGGAAATTGCCCTCTATCAGGCTTGTATAAAACTGGGTAAGACTATGGTATTTCATTGGCAACTGGCTGAAAGTAGTACTGCTTTATAATCATTGAAGTTCATTAAAATCATACAATAATAATGATGTGATCTAAGGTGGTTTAGAAGGCTAAGTAAACCTGTGTGAAAACCACTAGTAACTTTCCACAATAAGAAATAATGGCAAATAGTAATGCACTAAGGATCGGTCTATGATTATTGACAGGCTATGGGGCACATGATGTCGGATTTATATTAATTTAAATTGAGATATTGATATCACAACTGCTGTTAAATACAATCCATTCCTAAAACCAGGTTAGAACTTCGTGCTGTTTGGTGAAAATGAGACAAATTGGACTTGAGCTACTGATGATGAATATTTGATTCTGAGATCAACCAAAAAGCAACTATGTTCATAACAAACAGAAATTAATATAAGAGTGCTGAATGAGTCACAGCGGACATACCCAATTAAAACTATTACAACCGAGTTGCTATTATTATTATTATTATTTGTTAGTTTTTACTGCAACACTTACAGTGGTTCTCACACAGGGCAGTCCCTACTGAACCACTTTAAGCCTTGTTAAGTCTTGTTAAGTCAAAGCATTTGCTACATTTAGTTTTTGCGATAAGTTTATATATAGAAAAGATGAGTATTTGGTCAGAATCGTTGCGCTAGAAAAATTGGTAATGGAACATCGATTGAAAGCGGATATTTTGAATCAGAACGTCGTCGGCGTTTCCTTCAGCTTTTGTCCACATTTAAAATACAAGTTTTCTGGAAACATTTAAGGAATCTTTTATTTTAAATCGGTAAAAATTACTCAGCCGCGTTTAAGGGAAGCGTTTGACAATCCTGGACGAAGTGGCATTACATAAGGTCACTGAATCTTAGTAAAACTTTTTGATATTCAAGCCTCTTTTTTGGAATTGATTTATGTTAAGCCTTTCTTTCAGCTATTATTAAAGTTTTGCCGATGTCGAAGCCAAATGATAAGTCCTGTCGCGGATTAAAGTGTCAGCTTTTAGGTAGGCCATATGGCTGCTTTTTACTGTTTATTGAGCTAGTAGCCTAGTAGCCTTCATTAGGTTTTTTCGATTTGGCCTTTAGGTGCGATATAATTTCAGACGATCCGTTCATTTTCTCTTGATGGTGAAACAATTTGCCCGCTTTAATTTCGAAAAGGAGATGATAGACCTTGTACAGGGCATAGGCGTAAATTTCTCTTAGTCTTCAAGGCTTGAACCCACACACGTTTTGAGAAGCTACCATAGGGAAACAGGTCCAAGATTACGCTAATGGTGCAGGATCAACAAGAATATAATAAGTTGAGAGACTACTTTTGGCATAGGCCTTGTCTGCAAAACAATTTTTTCCAAATTCTTATAGACTATCTCAGTTGTATTCAAGACTTAGGCCAATCAGTATCATTGGAGCATTGACACAAGGACCAAGACATTCAACGTCACTTAGTGTAAACACGTTTTCCTTAGTTGTATTGAAAGTTAAATACAACGGTACTGTAACATTTACTACTTGTCTGTATAATACTAATGGGTGAACTGTTAACTTCCACCTCAAAATATTAATATTTTAACGACAACTCCTTACCTCACTTGACTTTACCATACAGTTGTATGGATAATAGGGAACATGGGCGTCCGGAGAGGGGTGCAGTTGCACAATTGCACCCCCCTGGAAAAAATGTAGAGTTATGAAAAAAAGTAAAAATACTTGTTCCTTTCGTCACAAAACCTTGTTTTGCACCCCCCTGGAAAATTTTTTCATTTATTTTGTCACAAGACCCTGTTTTGCACCCCCCTGGAAAAATTTCTGCAGACGCCCATGATAGGGAACCATATAAGTACAGTAGAACCTCGTTATATTGAACTCGCTTATGTAGAAATCACGTTTATATCGAAGTTTGAGTGCCGGTCCCACCAAAACAGTGTTAATGATACAGGAATCGGATATATCGAACCTCGGATATATCGAAGTATTTATCATGGTCCCTTGAACTTCGATAAAACGAGGTTCTATTGTATGTCGAATCATGACATCTCCACCAACATATTTTACATACAATATGAGTATTTCAATTTTGAACATAATATACATATAATACGCATATTTTATTTGGGTACGTAATGTACAGGTGAATCTTGAATGTCAGGAAAGATGTTTTAGGATGAGTCTGGAAGGTTGTAAACAGCAGGGTGACATTTTGCAAGGATAACACCAAATGTGTTGAGTGAGGTTAATAAGTTGAAAATCTTTCCTTGTCAGCATTTGATTGTTGGAAATATTATTCAGAATACCTGTAAAATATTGGTAATGCATTACATTTCCCAGGATTGTTGAATAACTCTGTTTTAAAGAATACACAGAGTGAAGTACTAGAGGAACCAGCTTCTTTCATTTAGGAAGAAATATCTTTGAAATATCTTTTGAAAATACAGTTTAGGTCACAATTTAAATCTTCACGCCAGTCTCCTTAGGTGAAGATTTTAACTGTTTATATTTGCTGTGCTTTGAATATAATGAACCTGAAACACTGCAGACCATTTTAATGTCCACTTTGTTTAATTGGATATGTAAATGTCCTTGTTCTAACCCAAGTTGACCGCTCATGGGACTATGAATGTGCTGTCTTGAGGCAGTTGTATACGTTTTGCGGTGAACCTGATAACCTAGCAGAGTTTTCAGGATTAGGCTTATAAATTGATTTTTGATTCTGAAACTTTTGTTTGATTAGTCCAAATTTCAGCATTAGAAGCTTGCTGTTCCAAAGGTTGTAACTATGATGCTCTTGAAATATGCTATCTGTGTGATGTCTTAAATGCTTCGTTACTAAAGGAGGTTTTTGCTGGATGTGACAGGATTCTTGGATGAAATAAATCCAGAACTTTATTCACCAGAAAACAGAACCATGGCTAGCGCAAAGAAGGGAGCTGCTCCAGAAAATCGTAGAGAGAGCATGGATAGGAAGATGGGATCGGAGGGCAAATCCATCACCAAGGGGTCTCACAAAGGCAGTGCAATTGCCGTTTACACTAGTGGAGGTGATGCACAAGGTAAAAATATGGAATCACTCTGTTTATTATGAGGCAATGAGATCTCCAGTTGATGATAATATTGTCCCCATGTCAAAATGATAATGATTTTTTTCTTACTAGTTCACAGAAGGCCAGACTGTACTTTATGTTGGATAATTTTACCTTGAGGCTGATATTTTGATACTATTTGAAGATATTGTATTCATCTATGTTTTTACAGGTAGCAGCTGTTGCCATGTGATACAATTATGTTCATTTCAGTTTTCCTGATTTTTTCTTATATACACCGGTATTTATTAGGTGATTACTGTAAATTGTTTTGAATAGTTATCTACCTGCAGAATTTTGCTTTTGGTACTTATTATTATTGTTGTTATTATTATTATTATTATTATTATTATTATTATTATTATTATTATTATTATTATTATTATTATTATTATTATTATTATTAGTGCAATCATTATTTTAAAAAAAGATTAATGTGCGGTGACTTGTCCACATTGGACTGCATGAAAACACTGCAGTTAGTAAATATCATGTCACTATAACAACCATTAGAGCCATCACATGACTTATGGAGGTCCCTCTGCAAATTTTTGATATTGTAGCCCTATTATTGATTTGCTACTGTGATCATGTATGAAACTTTTCTTCAAATTAAAATACTTTGCCCAAAAAATGGGACCCTTGAATATCCAAGGCTGGGATCCCTGTGGCTGCAGGCATTGCATACCCTATTCACCGGCCCTGCAACCAATGTTGGTGACTAAGTTGAAACAAATAAGTTTTGAGAAATGTTTGAATGCTTCTAGTGAGATCAACAACTGAACAGATGGTGACAGACTGTTCCATATTCATGCCACTGTAACTAGAAAGGTGCAATGTTATATTGATTGGTTATTATATTATTTATTATTTTGATTATATATTATATTATATTGGTTATATATTACTATGTGTCTTTAAGAAAATTATTTTGCTTAATTTACACTCTTTTTACTCTGTCATTGCTAAAGGCATGAATGCGGCTGTTCGAGCTGTCGTGAGAATGGGCCTCTTCCTTGGCTGTAAAGTTTATATGATTAAAGAAGTGAGTTACCAACTTGCCATATGTTTGTTGATCGTTAGACTGTTGTATTATGAAGCTTTAATTGCTCTTTCCTGACACTTGTCTTGAATGCTTGTTTGAATCCAGCAATTACTGTCCATCCATGACAGTAGCAAAAAGTATAGAACTGTCATAAAAATTGCATAGTTTTGTCTGATACTTGCCACTCATTATGTACTTACCTATTCTATGCTTACTTACCGGTATTTGCTTATGCCAACGTTCATTTGTGCAGATGCTTTTGTAAATATTAGTTCCCAATGTTGTTGGTTGGTGTTGTGATTATGTTTTTGTAGGGCTATCAAGGAATGGTCGATGGAGCGGACAACTTTGTTCTTGGGGATTGGAAATCTGTGTCCGGAATTCTGAATCTGGTTCGTTTTATGTTTGTCTAAAACTGTAGCTTTGTTGTATTGCATCATTTTGTGCCAGTTTGCCATGGTAGCCAGATCAATCAATAGATCGATCGTTAGACTTCTATGGTGCCGCTCTCACAAAGCCCAGGGCATCGGCTGATGGCACACCAAATCAATCCGATTAAAGCCAGGTCAAGCCAGAAAGGTCAGTCATATATCGGCAGGGGATAGACAAAATCAAAACAGGTAAGTTTTAAGACTAGATCTAAAATATACAAATTGATGCTGGTAATGAGTTTAAGATCTTTGAACATCCCACTCTGCAGCACATTGCATCAGCAACAGGCTGTTGGAGGATTCAAATAGATTTCCTGACCACTACTTCATAGGCTGAGAAAGTATAGGCATGTGTTGTGGCTTGGTGTTTTTTGGGGGGCAGACAGGCCAGGAAAATTGTGTCAAAAATTAAAGTTGTTCTGGGGAATAGAAATACAAATTATTATTGATGGACCTCTACAATTTTTAGACTTTGGTGTTTGAACTGTGGTAGTGGTCTAAAATTCTTAGAAGTAAGACATGGTTGAATCAGAACACACTAGCTGAATGTAGCTTTAAAAATGAACATTATGGTTTACCACTCACGTGTTCAAAAGCAGTATTTATTCTGTGCTATGTTCATAATGGATAGCCTTGATGGTCCATTGGTATACTGTCATATATTCAATTCCTATTTCTTGCTTTTGATGGCAATAGATTTGATACTTTAGATTTTTAGTCAGTGATATTTTAGTTTTGGAAATAATTTTAGTTTCTATTCAGTTTCAGTTTTAGGGTTGTCAATTTCAGTTTCTATTCAGTTTCGGTTAACTGATATATCACTGGTTTTAGTCAGGAAAGATTACATTAAACCTCTTGAAATGGAGCTGTTACTACTGTAGTGTTTTATTATTCCTCTTTGAGTGCAATGCCAATGGAAGAGCCCCCATAACTGATCTGTGAAAATTACTGACATTAAATTACATAAGTTCAACCTTTTGTTATCAAGATATTTCAAAACATTAGGATTTTGAATTGTTGTAATATCACAATGAATTTAAGTAAGTAAGTAAGTAAACATGAAATTTCTAAAGCACTGCCCGAAAGCGTGGTGCAGTGCACCAGCTGCATTTATGGGCTTTTTTCAATACACTCTCTGTCAGTGATTTGGCAACTTATATTCCCTAATTAAATTTTAAAAATCTCTAATTAAACTTTTAAAATTTATCATGGGTTTTTACTTCCAAACTTTTAGCTTAATTTGAATTCATGAAACCAGAATTATTACCTTTGTGACACAATAAAAGCATTGAAAAAACCAAGCCAAGAATCTGTGTTCCATATTTTTAAGTGCAGGGTGGAACGATCATTGGAAGTGCCCGATGCATGGAATTCCAGGAGCGTTTTGGTCGTCTGAATGCTGCTCTTAACCTCATTGAACACGGCATCAACAAACTGGTATGCATCGGAGGAGACGGAAGCCTCACCGGTGCCGACATTTTCCGACAGGAGTGGGGCGGACTGGTTGCCGAGCTGGTGAAAGAAAGTAATGCATTTGCTGCACTTGCTGAAGACTTGTCATGAATATCATAAACATTTCTAGGTCTTTGTGTCAGGAACCATCTTTGGAAGTGCCGATATTCAGATTTTAGACACGCTGATGATCTGGATGAGCGATAACTTTTGGTGATTGAATGTGATTCATAAAAATTGTGCTGCCTAGATCTAATCCAAGCTACAAATCAGTTTATAAATGCTCTTGATTATCGACCTTTTTATCTGATGCAGACTGTTCCTTACATTATCACAGTATTAAAAGTTCCTGATCATTAGCGTCGCCACGGGGGGGGGCAAATGGGGGCAGCTGTCTCCCCAACCTGCCCCAGACCACCTACCAGATTCGCGCAAATCCGGTGAGAAAGTTTTCTGTGGAGGGGGGTGAGGGTGGGTAAGGAATCTGACATGCTAGCCCCTTTTGCCCCCCCCAACCAAAAATTCCTGGTGATGCCACTGTTCCTGATCACATTCATTGTGACATTTCTTCCTTTGTGGATAATCCAGATTTGCTCCTTCCATAACTTCTGGACTTGTAGATTTTCAGATTATAGCAAATAGTGGCTGATAATATTATTGACAATACACCATGTTGAACACTCAGGGGAAGAGAGGGAAGCATTTAGTTTTAGTAATAGCAGTAGGGTGGAGAGGAGTTTCAAGCAAAATAGCATTTTTGTTTTCAGATCGACTTTCTTCAGAGAAAGCGGAGCTTTTCTCCTTCTTGAACATCGTAGGAATGGTTGGGTCGATCGATAACGACTTCTGTGGAACCGACATGACAATTGGCACCGATTCGGCTCTACATCGGATCATCGAAGCCGTGGATAACATCCGACCGACTGCTACGAGGTGATTTAATCTCCTCAAAAAAAACCAAATGCGTGCCAAATTAGTCTGATAAGTTTCTCTTAATGTATTTACAGGATCACATACAGGGCACTTTGATTGTGACTGTTTACCCATAGTTGGTCAATTTTAGAGTTGCAACTCTTTGCCAAAGTAAGGCGTTTGCTTTAGCGGTTTGAAAATTAAAACCTAGGCTGAAGAGAGAGATGCAGCAGGAGTCAATCTTGTGTTCAAGCGTCAAACTATTTTGCTGATGATGTTTAACGATGGATTTCTGCCAAATTTGGAAATTTGTTTCTTTTAAATTTTTCAGTCACAAGAGATGCTTCATAATGGAGGTGATGGGGAGACACTGTGGGTAAGTGGCATTCATGAATTAGTATTCGATGTTGCCTTGAGTGACTGGTAGTGGTAGCTGACTAATAGCTAGTTAATGTTGAATATTTATTACGATAAAAGCCCGATGCCTTGAATTATTGTGAAATCAGTATCTCATATTGAAGGAATGATAGATTTTTGCAAATAAGGACGGTGATGTTTTCAGGTATCTTGCACTGATTGCTTCGATGGCTGCGGAGGCTGACTACGTCTTCATTCCCGAGTGGCCTCCGGAGAAAGGATGGGAAGAGCAGTTGTGCACAAAATTATCTCAGGTGAATTGCTTTTTTAGACAGGGTTCTTTTCTTACATATCTTGTCATATCATTGCTGTTCTATCAGACGCTGCTTGGTATTATTGGACATGTTGACAGCTAAGGTTCTATCCATGTAGTACGTACGCACTGAGGGGGTCGGATTTTGGACATGTTTCCTGTGTACGCTGTGCACAACGGGGGGAAATATGCCTTTTTGTGAACGTACTATATGGATGAGCCCTAATGATGATCTAAGAAGATTTAAGCCATGTGCAATGCTTCAACAAGTAGAGTGTATTATTCCCTGCAGATGATGCATTTGTGGGGGTTGGCCCTTTGTCATGGAGTGTGATCTTAGTGAAATCCAAGATACTGATTTCCCATATCGTTTAAACTCCAGCAAAAATCATCATATTCTGTATAACGTTTCAAGACATCATCTTGACTTGCCTTTATTAGGCCTACTTCTGATGATGCAGGTGATTCTTTTGTAGCAGAACTTGCATTAGGGTGGTATGTACTCTTGTCTTCTTCTTCTTCTTCCTCCTCCTCCTCCTCCTCCTCCTTCTTCTTCTTCTTCTTCTTCTTCTTCTTCTTCTTCTTCTTCTTCTTCTTCTTCTTCTTCTTCAGGTGCTCTGTCCAAAGACAGGTTCCATACTTCAGCATCACCACTCCTCTCTATCTTGAGCTTTTATCTTCAGGGCTGAATACTTGTTTTTTCTGTATTGTTGAACATCCATTCCAGCATCGATGTCTTCGGTCGCCAAATCTGAGCCTTCCCAGCCCCCAGCCCCTCCCTCCCCTCCCTCCCTCCCTCCCTCCCTCCTCCTCCTCCCTCCTCCCTCCCCCTCCCTCCCTCCCTCCCTCCCTCCCTCCAGCACTTCTCTCAGTAGGTACAAATCCTCTCTCAGAACATGCCCCATCCACTTCTTTTTTGTCTTGTACGAATATTGTTTATTAGACTTTTCTTCTCTTCTATCCTCTTCCAGACTTCTTTGATGGTTATTTTTTCCGCCCAGCTGATTTTTTTTCATTCTTTGCCAGATCCACATTTCGACTTCTGTTGTCCAGCTGTCAACATGTCCAATACCAAGTAGTGCCTGGTAGAACATCAGTGAGATGACAAGATAGAGTCCCTAGTTAAAGTTGATGTTGGAAAGGGCATCCAACTGTGAAAAAACATGGCTGCATAAAATGGATCTGTTGACCTGCATTAAAAATTAAAAATTAATATTTTTTAGTCTCTTAAATGCTTTAGCTGATTGTGTGTGTGTGTGTGTGTGTGTGTGTGTGTGTGTGTGTGTGTGTGTGTGTGTGTGTGTGTGTGTGTGTGCACAGGAAAGGGTTTCTGGAAATCGCCTAAACATCATCCTGATTTCTGAAGGAGCAATTGATCGGGAAGGGAAACCTATTACAGCGAATCAGGTCAAAGATGTAAGCATTTAATATTCAGTTCTCTCTCCAATTTAGCATGGGCCGATGAATACTGGATCCGGTACATGATTTGCAGGAAGATGCGAAACATTTGATCAATGTCTGTTGTTTTTGTTTTGTATAGGAATTTAGTAATTGACACAGTTTGAGACGTACTGGGACTGTGCAGTGGCATGGGAAATGTCTTGATCTCCTTGAGGCTAAATAGACATCATGGGCCCGTAAACCACACACACACACACACACACACACACACACACACACACACACACACACACACACACACACACACACACACAAAACACACATTAATGTTAGGGGCATGCCATTATAAATCCGAATGGTGTTAGAGGTGGAATAAGGCTCAATGGTGATTAGTTTTCGATTCAGCCCTGTGCTTTGCTTGTTTTATTAGCTTATTGTTAGTCGTGTGAAGCTGGATACGAGGGTTACGATCCTTGGCCACGTTCAAAGAGGTGGCTGTCCATCCGCTTTCGACAGAATCCTTGTAAGTGTGCTTAATGTTCTGCTTTTAAGTCATTTCTTGGCACTAAATAATTTTATTGCCACTGTACTATTTCTGTTGCCTACCAAACCACTAGCAGTTGCATGATTTTACAATCTTCTGGAATGCTCATAACGCAAGTGACTATAGAGTGAGTATAGACCAATGCGGATGCATAATAATAATAATAATAATAATAATAATTATTATTATTATTATTATTATTATTATTATTATTATTATATAATGGCACTAAAGAAGTTTTTTGCCACTGTGTTCTCATTTTGAAATGCTTTTCTTTTAATTAACATGGTTCAAATCTTTCTGTGGATTGCTTCAAGGAGATCCTAAGAAAATGTTGCAGCATTACATGACAGCTTGAACCTGTGTGACATCACTATGGACGACCCATGTTGAGTCTTGTACTCCTGTCTACCCCGTGTTGATGGATTGGACAAATGACAGTCACCACTCATTGTTTAATATGCCTAGATCCAACATTGATTGGTTGCAGGCCCAGAAATCAAGAATACTCTGTCTGTCTGTTAGATCTTCCACTTTTCTGAATATTTTCAAGTCTACATGGGAACACATCTATCTCTTTCAAGTTCCAATTTACTTTTGCTCCACAGTCTGTCTCAGTGTTTCCTACTGTGACTGATCTCTGTTGTTAATGGATTTTTGTTAATGGATTGGTCCATTGTTTGATATCTTTTGGATATTATAACTCATGCATTATAATAATAATTATTGTTATTATTATTATTGCTATTTTGCTAAATTGTTATGATTATTATTTGTGTATTAGTCATGCGGTGTGATTCTGAAGAAGCCATCATCAAGTTGCCATTTATTCTAAATATTCTATAATTAAGTAATAAATAAATAAAATAATAATAATAATAATAATAATAATAATAATTCTACTGACAGACAATTGTTCTGTCATTTGACTGATTGACTGACTGACTTGACTGACTGACTGACTGACTGACTGACTGACTGATTTTTGTGCAGAGCAGTCGAATGGGAGCTGAGGCAGTCCTTGCTCTGCTGGATTCCAATCCTGACACTCCACCTTGTGTTGTTACCATTGATGGAAACCAGATTATGAGAGTGCCTCTTATGGAAGCAGTTCAGCGAGTGAGTACAAAAGAGATTTCGCACATTTGCTGTGTTTATTGTTTTTCTGAAATTTTCAATAATCAGTGAAGAGGGAAATTATTTTGACAGCAGAAGTTTTAATTATTTGCCATTGATGATCCCTAGATGGCTGTAATGATAGGAAAATGTTGATCTTTTGAAGGTGGATAAATATTGTTTTGATGATAATATCTAAAAGAGAGAGCTCTGGCAAAAGCAATGATTTAACTAATTGTGATGCTATTAAATGGCATATGGTATCATCTATGTCATTGCCATTAAATTGATATTATTGCTTAATTAATGAAACTATGTGAAAATGCTGCCATTGAGGACTGCTCCAGAATTTTGCAGTAGTTTCTTCAAGTCTTGTAATTGATTTTGGTAAATTTTGCAAAAATTTGTAATAAATACTTCTTGCATTTATCATGCAGGCTGCACTTTATTTATCTGCTTGTGTATTTGAAATGACAGTGACATCATCCATGGTCAAGTGTCATTTATATTTGACTCAGCAGTCAGTGAACGATATAAATGGAATTAAAATTCGGTTCAAGTCTGTAGAGTTTGTGAATAACATGAGATGTTTGACTACCAGTGACATTTTCACCCATGAAATATTGCAGCCAATATGAGTTTTCTATGCAGATTTTGTTTTGTAGAATTTTGTGGTGACAGTAGTAACAGTAATACTGTTACTACTACTACTACTACTACTACTACTACTACTACTACTACTACTACTACTACTACTACTATTATTATTATTATTATTATTATTATTATTATTAGCAAGATGACTTCTATTGTGACGTGGCATAACAAAGGTCAAATTCAAGGACGCTTGCATGATACTGCAGATGTAAATGGTTATTAAAATGGCTACATTCAGATGTCGTCTCTGCCGTGTACTGTACATGTATAATAGTTTATCTGCCCTATTTTACAGACAAAGAGTGTGAAAACAGCCATGGATAACAAGAATTTTACTGAGGCTGTACAGCTGCGAGGGAGGTCAGATTTTTTGCCACACTTTTATGCATAACCGACCACATTTCCCAAATTTATTTTCACTGTCTGAATGTGCCTATTTATAAATCTTGGACTACTGATGCTAAAAGTACTGGAGGCTATCAGCTGTTAACTATTAGCTTTTAGCTATTAGCTAATTATATTTGGAAATACTTGCTTATTAGTCTGTTCATGCCATTAATGCTTCTGCTTGCATGTAGTGTTAATAATTTCGGATTTTACCATTTTTGGAGAGAATGATTTAGAAATTTTATTATTGAATTCTTTTGATTCTGTTTTTTATTAAATTTTGACAGGAGCTTTCAGCAGAACCTTGAGGCATATCTGCTGATGTCAAAAGTAAAACCACCAACCAGTGAAGTTTCTCAGAAGTCAAATGTGGTAAATAAAGTACCCTAAGATTGCTGGCAGAATTACCATTTAATATAATAATAATAATAATAATAATAATAATAATAATAATAATAATAATAATATATATAACAAGGTTTACAGTGGTTCAGTAAGGACTGCCCTGTGTGAGAACCACTGTAATTTGACATAACATCCAGTTTAGCTAGAAATTTAATTTAATTCGAGCATTTGAGATTATAGTTGCAATTTGTCAATTTTGTGAAGTATATTTCACAATTTTGAAATGTACCAAAATAATGACTGGAGTGATGAAAAAAGTCAAAGTCAAGTCTTTCCCATGTTTTCAAGTACTATACTGTAGACTCAAGCAAACATTCTTGGACTGTTGATGAACTTTAGTATAAGGAATGTGTATTATTATTACTACTACTACTACTACTACTACTACTACTACTACTACTACTACTACTACTACTACTACTACTACTACTACCATGCATGTTAAGACATTGTAAGTGCAAGGCAATCAGGAGTGAGCAACTTGCTCAAGGTCACTACGCAGTGGCTCGAGTCAGATTCGAGCCCATAACCCTGCGGGTTGCCTGACACAAATCTTACCGCTTCTCCGCTGTGCTCCTGTATGCTTTTCATCGTATACGCGTGGCATTGTTTGATGAAATTGGGTTAATGTTTTGTGTTTTACTGTTAAGAAAAATTTTCCACTTGCTGTTCTGAACGTTGGCTCACCCGCCTGTGGAATGAACGCGGTGATGCGGGCATTTACGTGCATGTCAATGACCAAGGGATATAACGTTTATGGAATTCACCATGGATTTGAAGGACTAATGCAAAATAGCGTAGGTGCATCTCGCCTGACGTACATTTCATGGTACCGTTTTAACGTTATTTTCGACCACCGCTTTTGAATGGGTGGCTTCTCTCGCATACAGCTGCTTTTGAACTGTAATTTCTTTACGTAAGCTGTTACTTAAAATTACATTATTGAATTTTAGCAGCATTGAATTAACAATGCTAGTTTATTTAATGGAAATATGGAAATATACGCATCAAAAGTTGCATTCTTTTCGCGTAATGCTGTCACCATTTTATTGAATTGATTAGGAATGCTGAATACAAGAATGAATACATGAGAAAATTGTTGGTTTGTTTTCATTCCAGAAGCTGACTGTTTTGTCAAGTTGATAAATTGATTTGAAATGCAGGGCAAGTGCAATTTTAATTAACTGTGTATTTTTATCCTCAGTCCCCAGTTAAGAGTTAATCGTCTTTTTTGTGATTTTTTTTTTTATTTCTATTTAACGATTTGTTAGGTTCAGCAAATGAAATGGTCCGATGTTCAGGGATGGGTCTCGATTGGTGGAGCGAACTTAGGAACCAGCAAGTAAGTAAGCTGTTCTCCAATAGTTATACAGTTTTTGTTGCGTAGTATTGCTCTGTAACAGATTTTGTTGTTAAATGGTTAGGAAAGATGCTTAACAGTTGTAGCAATAAATGGATTCAAACGTCATCTGGGAAAACTAGATTATTAAATGTAGGAAGTTATTGTGATATATTTCACACTGTAGGCTAATGTAGCTTGAAATCAAGTTATTAGAGCTAAATCCAAAGCTCACATAGTGCTTTGATAGGAAAACTAGTGATGACCTTTCTCTTTTTTTAGCAGAAGACACCCATGTACACAGCATTAAGGACATAACCTCTCGAAAAATTACCCATGTCAGAACATGAGGATGGTTGTGAATAGAATCATAGTTGTATGTAATTTTCTGCAATGATATTTGATTTAGGCTTTGTCCCGACCAAATTGGACTTGACAAAGTGGCTGCACAGTTTAGAAAATACAGATTTTCAGGAATTTTACTTGTTGGAGGATTTGAGGTGAGAGCTCATTTGCAGATGATTTGACTGTAGATATCTGTCTGTCTGCCTGTCTGTCTGTCTGTCTGTCTGCCTACCTGCCTGTCTGTCTTTCTGTCTGTCTCATATTAATTGCCTATGTGCAAATACTTGCAACTGCGTATGTTGTGTGTGTTTCAATACTGGACGACATTACTCATAAAAAGATGTCTGGCGTCTGTTTTCATTCTTCATAGTGTTTTTACTGGTATGGGGGATTTCCAGCACCCCTTGAGGGCAAATAGACTTTATGGACCCCTATTTATGAGCACAATGGGCCCCTATATGTATGAGCACGTACACATATACCAGTATATAAATATATATTATATACTGTGTACATATTACTGCTTTGGCGGCTTATTATAAATTAGTGTGTCTAATAAAATGAATCACAGTTGTGACCAATCGTATCCTGAATTCAACAATTCCTGGGGTCCAATTTTGTAGCCCAGTATGTCACTGGTTAGAAATTACTCTGTGGGAGTTTAATGGTTTACCGATTTATTGATTAAAATTGAATTGAGTACTGTGAAGCTACCTACATGTTACCAGATGATGTGACATGTTGATGCTCTCTGTAGGCTTTCTACAGCGCTTTGGTTATGGCCGAGACTCGTGCTAGGTTCCCAGAGTTCTGCGTTCCGATTATTGTCGTGCCAGCCGGAATTAGCAACAACGTTCCTGGGTCTGATTTCTCGGTTGGTTCGGACACCGCCATCAATGAAATTGTCGATGTAGGTTCATGCATCATGTCTTGCTTAAACATAGGCTTCTCTATTAGGCCACTACGCTCGAGTCACCCCTCACAGTTTTTGAGCGGCTAGGGAAGGGCTTAGGGGTTTGGCTCTCCACGTTTTCATTAAGTATACGCCTTTGCTGTCTTAGCCTTCACGTAAAATGAAGTCCTCTTGCGCTAATAAATATTACTGTATGTAAAGGTTTTGATGAGTTTATGGTGGCAGTTTATTTAATGAGTACGGTAAGGTTTTCTAATCTGAAAATGTGGCTTTTTCCAAAAGACCCATTAGGCACACAATAATCTAAACTTATATTGTTTATTGTCAAACATATTTTGGTGGACTGATGATAATTGGGGTGGGAGGGCATTGGGGTGGCGGCTCCTTAGCTATTACTGAGTGCTAATACTTGAGTTGCTGAATTGTATAATTTGTAGTTGTAATTTATTGTTGTAGAACAGTTTGGTAATTATAAATAAGCATTAGCGGCGGCTCCACATGGGGGGGCCCATGCCCCTTATTGAATGCCTGCCCCAGTGGTCCTCCTGTTGGGACCTTATACTTGTTGCTACATACCTAGAAACAAATAGTTGACCCCATGCTTAGAAGTTTCCACCCCAACGCCCTTCCCACCTTCCAAATCCTGGAGCCGCCACTGAACCACCAGGAAAAGGAGGATTGGGCCCCTATTTATGGTTGGATGTTTATCAATGAGCTGCTGGAGATTACTTGTCTTTGCTGGTTCTGCAGATCTGTGACCGCCTCCGACAGTCGGCCGTGGGGAGCAAGAACCGGGTGTTCATCTGTCAAACCATGGGCGGAAAATGTGGCTACCTTGCCACGATGGGTGCGCTGGCCGGCGGTGCCGATGCGGCTTACATATTCGAAGAAGCGGTCGGAATCAAAGAGTTGATGGTAGCATCTTTAATATGTTTTGCTGTGCGGTCTGGCGGCAAACTTAGCTATAGACACAAGTTCTTGTGCGATCACTATTTATCCAAGGAAGTTTTCAACTTGAATCAATATTGAGAAGAGCAAGAGAAGTGAGAGAGTATGAAGGAACTAATGAGATAAAGCTACCGTCAGTTTATTATGGTACGAGTAAGTAAGTAAGTTAGTCAACCATGTCTCATTGGCAATATTCAACGTCTTGGCATGGTGCACCAGTTTATTCACTAGTGCTCAGTTATAGTAATAATAATGTGATTTAAAGGGTTTTGGGAGGCTAAGTAAGCCTTTAGTATCTCTCTCCACATTCAGTAACCTAGTTTTCTGAGATAGCCTTTGAATTCGTTTACTGTTTCAACTGTCACTCTCACCTCGTCCAAACCTGTTCCATTTGTCCACAACCCTTGCACTAAAATAGTTTTTTTCTTTCTTGGACCCACCCTCTGCTTATTTAGTTTATTTGAAATTCTTAGACCAGAATTGTTCGGGGTTGTAGGACCTGGGAGGGAATGCCGTTCTTTGCAGACAATATTGTCTGTTTTGACACCAATTCGGTATGTCTGGTTGAGTAGTCAAAGGTTCCTGGTCTTGTCTTGAAGTTCTTTATCAATTTAATGGCTGTTGTGGTTGCCTGAAGGAATACCGCACCCGTTAGCAGGGATGTTAGTCCTTGGCCTTGGTCCTGGCCTTTAAGGACTCCTTAGGGACCAGTTTCAAGTCCTTGGTCCTGGTCCTGGCCTTGAAGGGAGTCCTTGGGCCTGGTCCTGGCCTTGAGGGCTGAGTCCTTGTTAACATCCCTGCCCGTTAGTGACGGCTTTGTTTCTCCATTTTTCCAGGCAGATGTTCTTCATCTTGCTGCAAAAATGAAGAGCGGAGTGAGACGCGGACTTGTTCTGAGGTAATGTTGCGTCAGTTTTACGTCTGTTCACATTCGTGGTTCAGAATGTGGATAACACTGTAGTGTTTTAATAATTGCTTATAGTTTGACTGTGTTTCTGCCACTACAACTTATTTATACCTGATCCTGTTAGTTCGATGAGTTACTCGTAAACTGCACAGCATTGAATTACATTACATTTGTAATTGTAATCACTGTTGTGATGATGGTGGTGATGAGGATAACAATGACAACAGTGACAATAACAATGACAAAGATGATAACGGCTGTGCTGGTGGTGTCGGTGGTAAAATGATGATAAATGGTGACCAAAATTACATACCGGTAGTACTGCTGCTGCTGCTGCTACTACTGCTGCTGCTGATAACGATGCTGATGATAATGATGATCATAATAATAATAATAATATAAATATTAATTTAATTTTAATAATAAGAATGGCAACAGCAATAAGAATGATGTAGATAATTATTTTAAATGAAATTCTTTTTTGATCTTTCTTGGTCTGCAGAGCGGATGAGGCGGACGAACAGTTCACGGCAGATTTTATTCACCGTTTGTTCGCTCACGAAGGAAGACTGAGTTTTAGCGCAAGATACTCCATCATCGGCGAAATACAAGAGGTTTACATAGATGGTATTAGGGCTCATCCATATAGTACGTGTGGAAAAAAGACATATTTTCAAACCCCTCCATTCCCCCGTTTGCACACCATACATACGGTACAAAAAATCTTATTCGAACCCCCTCCCCTCAGTGCGTACGTACTATATGGATGGTCTCTTAGCAGAAGACATTTTGGTTGCCAATTGGATTTTCATGCCGTTGGACAGTTCTTTTTGTTTTGTTTTCCGGCTGTATTTCACTCGATTTGGTGGTTGATGTTATTGGCAATATTTTGTGGATCTTGGATTTTTCCAGGTTTAAGTTATAAAAATGCATTTTGGAGTCATTTTTGTGAAACGGGTTTTCATTCAGAAAAAGTTGTCTAAATCAATTTTCACTTTCAAAAAAAATTTGAACCACGAGTCACTCTAAAACAATGAGCCACAGGATGATGAATTGTTCACACCTTTGCACTTCTTGACCTCTCTTCTTTAGGGTTTTGTCCAGTTCTCTCCCTCAAAACCTCCCTTCCATCAAGTACAGGTAAGCAATCGGGTAACCAAATGCAATTCATCCACACACCAAATTGACTGGGTGTGCACTTTTCCCAAAACAACCCCAAAGCATCTGCCTTGGACAAGACTTGAATCCCAGACCTCTTGATTGGCAGGTTGGCTCATTGACTACGGCACCTTTGCCACAGCCATATTTTTGCTTTAAAATTTTGAGACATTACTGTCTGGCCAATGTTTATAAATATTATGCTGTTGATGATGCTTTAAAAATCAATTAACCAACTGATTAAGGGTCCATTTTACATTGAGTTAAGTTAAATACATAAGATTTTTGTTGATAACAAAGATTTTTGTTTTATTTTGCCTGTTTCTGTTTTTGTTGAAAGTGTTGTTGTTTTGGGATGCTTCATTGTAAAAATTGGCAATACAAATATTTGGTTGGCAATAAAAACAGCTAATTCATACATATATTACTTTGATCTAACTTTAAAAACCCATTCTCTCTCATCTTACATCATTATCCTTATCCATTTATATATTAAAATATTGTCTAATCATTAGTTATTGTAAAAAAACAATTTCATGGCATTGTAGCATTTGACACAGCATAAATATGCATATAATAATAATATAATAATAATAATAATATTATTATTATTATTATTATATTATATTTGTGAAAAGTTATCACCCAGTTCCTTTCTTTTCAACTCCTCTCAGCTGCTGCAATCTAGGTTTGTGATGCTGTTACGGAGTATTAGTATGCTGTTAGGGAGTGTTAGTATGGAATTAGCATAGTGGCGTAGCCAAGAGGGGTTTTGGGGTTAAAACCCCCTTGGCTGCCGAAAACAAAATATTTTTAATGAATTTCTATGCATTTTTAATTTTGGGATGGGACTTTGGGGGTGAAAAGCCCCCTTAGCTATAGAATATGTAACGGTTTAAAGGGTGATGACCGTTTTTTGTCAGAAAAAATAGAGATGAGATGACTTTTTTTTGCTTGTCAAGATTTTTCCAAAGTTGGTTACAGTCAAAACCAAAAACCAAAACCCCCTTCTGGAAATCCTGGCTACGCCACTGAATTAGTATGTTGGTATTCTGTTAGTGTGCTGTTAGACAATGTTAGTATGGATGATATTGTGAAGCCATCTGACTGTAGTTTGCTGGGTTTGTTTTTTTTTTTTCAGGGAGGGATGCCATCGCCTTTTGACAGAACATTGGGGACAAGAATGGGAGTCCGCTGTGCGGAAAAAATCACCACTCAAATCCAGGAATCCATTATTTCATCAGGTAGGCTTTGGTTCAGAGTGTGCTGTGATGCACTTCCTTGCTTTCAACTTTAATTGAATCTTATGAATAGCATATTTGCTCTTGCAGACTGGATTCTTGTTCTTGTTTCACAGGTGCAATGCAAGATCTCTGAGACTGGTGCTAATAAATCGGTTTTTCTCTTGTGACTTGTTGTTTATCATTGTGCCGGACTGGAATTTTAAAAATCTTCCTCTTATTGCTATGATGATGATGATTATTATTTTTCTTTTGGAGACAATTTATATAGCGCATTGGGTATGGCAATGTCCAAATTGAAGGGTGCTTTAACAAATGTCACTCGTATGAGATGTTAAACAAGTGAGCCATTGATAATTGGGCTCTTGTCGGTTAATTCACCGCCAATAGTTTATTCACCCAATAGGGTTATGTTTAATGCTAGGGTTAGGTTAGGTTTAGTGTTAGGTTTTGGGTTAGGGTTAGGGTTAGGTTGGCGGTGAGTTAACCGACAAGCCCCTACATTTACCCCTTGATGGCGGTAAATTAACCGACAAGTACCGATAATTGATTGTTGCATAAGACCTTGTATCATGCTTTGCTTCTTAGTTTGTTTGTTGTTGATTTTTCAAAAGCTGTTTGGGGCAGACTGACTGTATATTTGCATTGTTTTGTCAGGTATTGTCAGTACTCAAATTCCAGAAACCTGCACTCTTTTGGGTCTTCAAAAGCGAATATCAACATTCATACCAGTCCAGGAGGCGAGAAAGTTCGCTGATTTTCAGTGGGTTTTACTAATCTCAGTCGTACATTTTGGGTCTTTATAATACTGTCTTTATAATGTTACGTTTCTTGTGTTTATGTTGTAATTGCTTGATTTTAAAGAATTCTTTTCAGGACATATCCAATAAATTTGTTGCAAAAATTAAATCTGTTGCTCACCAAAATATAACTACCTTATCCAATGCTAATTTTGTATCCACACACATACAGTACCAGTAATCATAATACATAGTACATACACACACAGTCCCTACAGTAAACCAGTAATCATAATAGATGTTTGTAATAGTAAAGATTTTAATTTTGGTTAGTCAATTTATTTTTTTAATTCTTATAAAGTAGTCATTGCATCATGACCACTGTAATGGAATTGTTTAAATTTTCTTGTATTTTGTTTCTATCATTGATCATCACTTTTTTATGTTTGAAAACTCTTGCTTTAGTGTTGTAATAGTGCATTAGTGTCATGTTGATTGATGTAATACAATTTAATGAACCTAATTTCTACAGAGCTAATGAAAGCTTAATTCCTAGAGACATGGGTGCCCACACATTAGCACAAGAGGGGGCACTTGCCCCCCCTGGAAAGTGCAAATACCAATATTTCCCATTGAATTTTGAAAACCCTGCTAAAACATTTAGCCGTGACCATTGTGTTAGAATGTGTTTTGCCCCTCCTGGAAAATTTTCTGCGGGCGCTCATGCCTAGAGAAATCCTCAATCTCGTTCTGTTCTGTACTGTTTTGCCCCCAAACGTCCTGAGAAAAAGACCAAGACCACTAATCATCAAGCCAAGACCGAGACCAAGACCACTGCCAAGACCAAGACCAAGACCAGTTCGAGACCAAGACCAAGACTTTTTGCAAAAAAATTTACTCAATCACTTTTTACTTGGTATCCTCAATCTTCTGTATCACCAGTCTGTTCTCCGTTAGAGTGGGAAGATTTTCTGTTTCATGAACTATGTAATCCATAATAAAATGACCGCTGCCGAACCGAAATGATCCGAATCCAGCCAGACAAAACCTTACGTTGGATTGTTGTTTACCTGTGTTTTAGTATTTGGTGGTTGGCAGATCTTTGGCTACTGCAGGTCAACGTCCCATATTTATAAAGGGGAGGGTGGTGGGAGGGGGTGGCAAATGTAACCGGAGTATGTTTCCCAGTCAAGAGAAAATGTACATAGGCCAACATATATTAATCCGTAAACTCTTTAGTTGCTTTCTAAGGGAGGGGTGACAAATGTTTTAGTTCAAAGCTGAACGATGTTTGCTAACATGCTTCTGATCCATGATGATTGACAACTGCTTCGCTGTATCGTTCTATTGATAGACTTACAGCAAACAACTTGATTCTTCTTACCCATCCTAGCCCTCCTCTTCCATTCTCGCAGCCCCCGCCATTTTCCTCCAACTTCCAATCGTTCGTCGCCATGAAGATATTTCATAATGTGGTCTCGACTGACCAATGACCGAGACCAAGATATGTCGAGACCAAGACAAGACTCCATCGGGAGTTTGAACCATCCCTGACTTGACGTGTTTTAGTATTTGTGTGCAGCTGCTTTGTCAGGTATTTAATATAGCGACCTTGCTTGGTAGACATGTAATACAGCTTCACTGTCTATCGCCGCTAGCATATCAGAGCACAGCAAACCTTGATACATTACACAGACCGTTTTAACTTCCAATGCGTGCCTGAAGACATGTGACTGGCTGAGAAATAAGATCTCTGACCTCCATGGGGTTTGACCCACAGACTGATGAAACATCTTCCAGCTTAGAAGTAAGTAAAGTAAAATCTCGTAAACTTATACAGCGCCCCGGAAAGCAGTACAGCAGTAGCTGCTTATTCTTATGCGCTTAATCTTTCTTGAAATAGCTATAGGCAAGGTGGTTTGTCTGCCGATAGAGAGAGAAAGAGAGAGAGAGAGAGGAGGGAAAGGAGAGAGAGTCTCTGATATCATTTGTGCAGATGTAATAGCTCTGCATCTTTTTTTTTTCAGGAACAGATCCATAAGGACAGTTGGTGGCTGAAACTCCGTCCTCTGCTGCGCATTTTGGCGAAACATGATAGCATCTACGAGGTCCAGAGTATCAAGGGCAGGGCCAGGGAAGTTGATGTCGGAGAGAAAGTGGTCGGGTAGACGGGACTCGACCGGTTGCTGTTGTTGACCTGATGCGTTTCCGTTGGTCGGTTGTAGCTTGCTAGAAATGCCAGCAAATCCGATGCTTTGACAATTATAAAATATAAACTGTTAAAAGCATGTAGGCCTACATTACAAACAGAACTATCTAGCAATGCTGTTGACTGTATGGTATATTAAATTTTGATATATTCGCTTATCGTATTTTTGTTTCAGAAGTTCGTTGTTGTTATATGCTTGTTACTTTTTGTTGATGTCCAGAATGTATTGCTTTAATTGTTAGTCATATAATATATATTGCAACCAATATACTGTAGTCATTCATTTGTTACAGCCATTTCTATGTGTTGTTGCAGTGAAGGTTAATTCATATGACCATTGTTATAGGCATTAACCGCTGATATAGTTTAATTTGAAATGAGTTAGCATGCTTCAATTTAGCATCAAAATAACATTACATATTTTGATGGTTGTTTAAAAAATGAGAAATCGATAGATCTTGTAAACAAGTGAGATCCATATAGTATCAGATCTTGGATTTGACAAGTGGGGGGCCGTTGGGTGGGCAACTTCTAATCATGGGGGCCAACCATTTGTTGTTTAATGTAGGCCTAGGGGGCCACATCTATATAGGCACGGGCTCCTCTGGCCCCAGTGGAGCCCACTGTATGCAAAAACGTATTTTCACCTCCTCTGTTGCACACCATACATTTTTGGGACCCCTATGCATACACACTTTGTCCAATCTACCTTGCATATGTTTATTTCTTGAGAGTTTAAGCACATAAGAATAAACAGCTGCTGCTGTGCTGCTTTCCAGAGCGCTATATTAATTTACCAGATATTACTTACTTAGAATACTGTCTAAACTGGCATGAGGTAATGGGATATGCTGCCTATTGAAATGCATGCTTATATGAGTTGGTTACTACTACTACTACTACTACTACTACTACTACTACTACTAATAATAATAATAATAATAATAACGCACATTTAATTTATAGCATCATTTCTATTACTCAGATCAATTGCAAGAGAACAGCTAGTGAGAAATAATGAGACAGACAATAGAGAACTATGGACTGTGAGTCTTTGTGAAAACCCCAAATTTGGCTTCACATGAGTCTACCGGTTTTCTAGAAGGCACCTACTCGATTTTCTCGACAAGCGTTGGACGTATCACAGGGTAACAAGTGTAAAATGGAAACGATTATATAAAACCCGTCGATATTTTGTATCGATTAGTTAATTATCTAGCGCCTCTTTAGATCGGAATTAAAATTCTGATTGATTTTCTGGTTTTCTTTTTGATTTTTTCTGTAATGATCGAGCGCATGAGTCAAAATTCAGCGTTTAGTAGTCATTATTATTATTGTTGTTAGTATGTTGTTCGCTCGAAGAGAAACAGCCGCTCTATTTATGGTGCTCCTTTATCTGCCTTGTGACAAAGCCACTCTTAGCAAGAATGACAAGAAGAAACACTCGAATAAAGATTCAAAGGCAGGCTTTATATTTTGATTCTTGATCTGCATAGCTCTATTGCATTTTTTCTGCTTCAATGATACTTAATACAGTTCTGCTTCCTTGATACTTAATATAGAATAGGAAAACCAGGCACTCAGAAGCACTCCCACTATGAATTCTTTGAATGGGAAATAAATAAGTTTTCTGGAAGATGTCATTTAGTTTTAATTGCATGCCAGCTTATGCTAGCATCAAACTCATTCAGATGATCGGACCCACTGATGCAAAGCCTCATTGCTAAAATACTGAAGTGCTGACCCTGGGAACATGAATTAGGCTGTGGGAGGTAGACTGCAGATAAGTTCAACCATTGCATTACATCAGTGGTTTTGACACAGGCTTACTTAGTCTCCTAAACCACTTAAAATCACATTATTATTATTATTATTATTATTATTATTATTATTATTATTATTATTATTGCTAGAACTGATTGGTTGAATATCTCAGTGAGGTAAAATGGAGCACTCCTATTCAAACATGGTACCACTGTTCACAGGATGTGGAAGAGAATGCGCTGGGTCGGGGAACTAGTGTAAAGCATTTGTCATATGGTCTTATCTTGCCCCAGCTAGGAGCCTATCTGCAGTGCACAAGACTGATTGGAGTTGAATAAGCTGAACTGATGATCACAACTTCTGATTTTTATTACCACCACCCTCTTGCAAGTAAGGCTGAGTCGACCTTAGGGGCTCCAACAAGGCTAAAACCCATTCCATCAGAGTGCCTGTCCAACATGTAACCACTTCTGTTCATCTTCCTGCCTGTCTGTCTTATAGTTAACTGTAATAGAGGAAAGAATTTCTGGTTGGGCATATATATGGCCAACAAGTTAAGAACTAAATTCATTCATACGTATGAGATGTTACTTCCTGTACATGTTCTCATTTATTGTGAATATAATCTGATTTGAATCTATGAAGCAGCTTATTTGCAAGACATTTGAATCCAATCTGCTTGGCTTGTAATAAGATAATAATGTCTGAATATTGAAACTAACTTCTTGAGCAAGTGCTGTATGGTAAGAAGTAATGCAGTTGGTGTGTTATTTGTATGTATGTGTTCTCTTGTGCTAGATACAACCAGCCTTGGAAAATGTTGTCAAGCGAGGTCTGGTGACAAAGGCTGTAAAGGCAACGGACGTTGTTCGTGAGCATCAATCGTTCTGTGATATCGAGAGGGAAATGAAGCAGTTTCAGGGAGATACTCTTGCCTATGTTACTCCTGTGTGTCCATTTTATTGAAATTCACCATTGTTCGTTATGGTAGTAGAAAAATAATTGACAAATTAATGTTTTAGTTGGTTTTCCTTCGATTAACTCCCGTTAAAAATGTTATGCATTGAACCCAAGTGTTTCACTTTATTCGGTTTTTTGAGCTTACGCTTATAGGTAGAATAGAAGAATTGTCAATATACATGGTAATAATTACTTGCTTATGAGCAGTGTCTAAATACTTTACGTGTTTGTGCGTGTGTGCGTGTGCGCATGTGGGTACACACTCTTTAGAATGATTACTTTGGTTTAGTTTGAATTTTTGTATCACTTTATTATCATTTATTGATTTTATTTGTGTGGCAGTGAACTTATTGTAACTTATTGTGGACTACCCTTTGGGCCCCGGAAGGCCAATATTTTGGCTTCATAACATATTGGTTCTGCAGATTACTGTTGCAAAAGGGTTTAAGTCAGTAGAAACTTTAAAAGCCATAAAAATTACAGCATTTTAAAAACATAGAAATCTGGAGAAATGCATTCTGAAACACTGTTCCGACATGCTGTTGGACTTGGTTAAATGATTTAGTACTCGAAATGGCAGGTACACAAAGAAAATTGCTATCTACAATAGGTAAAAGACAACTTCAATTTTTTGGACATACAATGAGGAAGAAAGGTATAGAAAGCCTGGTAACTACTGGAAATTAACTGTTTTTGGTGTGTTTTATTTTGCCTGTCAGTGGAATAACCACGGCTACGACATCGCCAAGATGTTTTCTCGGAAGTTCACGTATGTTTCGCCAGTCTGGCTGCAGATTCGCAAAGCTTCGGGAAGATACACGATTCAGGGGAAACATGACATCGATAGAAGTAAACTTACAGACCATTTTATTGGATACTAGCTGTTAGCCCGTCAAAAATGATGCGGAGAAATTTGGCTGCTTCCTACCCCGATTTATTGCAAAAGTTCATATTGTTACAAATAACAATTTTTTTAAATCTGAAAATGTAAAGTGGATACGTGATTATCAGTTAAAATTTTTCATACAGCATCACTGGGAATGGAACCTACGACTCCGGTTTGGGCCTACGGTCCCAAGGGGGCTTGGTCTCCCAAAGGGGGGATTTTCTCTTTATATTTCAACAACAGATCTGCATTAACCCCTTAACTGTGCAACTATTTGTAACTCAATGTAAAATGGATGAGCGTTACTCGGGGCACCCAGTTAAGGGGTTAATGTTATAATGTAGACTTGTGTGTGTATAAAGTTGTATATTGTACTGAACTGTTCTGTTGTAGTTGTTGTCTAAAATGAGTAATTAGCTAAAAGTGGTCAGGTGAGTTAATTTAACCCCTTAACTGGGGTTCCCGGATATATCCATCCATTTTACATTGAGTTACAGTTAAATACACGGTTAAGGGGTTAACTTAATTGCATTATTCTAAGGGGACATGGTGGAGTAGTGGTAGTATTCTTACCATGCAGCTAGAGGGTAGTGGGTTTGCATCTGACCCCAGGTACTGCATAGCAACCTTGGACAAGTTGTTTGCCCCTGATTGTCTGTGAGGAAGGCAATGGGAGACCACCACACTCATCTCATCCCCATGTGGCATATATTTGGACCTGTCTTAAGGTAGAGAACTCATCATCATCATCATTGTTATCATCATCATTGTCATTATCGCAAGGCAGTTAAAACAGAGACAATAACATGCTGTGAACTTTGTCATTTTAGATTGGATTTTTGATGTTAGTCAAGGCAAAAATGTCAATATCGGTAATTACTTTGATTTATATAGAGTGCATGATTTCAAATTTTTCATTGTTCAGTGTATTTGTCTGTGTTGCATACTGGTTTTGCCTAATGCAACTCCAGATCTCAGAGACTTGCATCCAGGCACAGAAATTATCAACTATTGAAACCTTAAATTAGGCATCATGGGGACATCTAGTATAGAAAATTTGGCACAGTGATTTTTTTGTATAAGCTGCTATAATACAATTATTTATTAACAGTAGTAATGATTGTTTACGATCTGTGTTCTCTACTTACCTTTGAAAATTGATATCTTCAACTCTTTCTAAATGTCATTGCACTCATCCATGCAATCATTTGTTAACCTTTAGGCCAGTTATTCAAAATAATTTAGCTTTAGCAATCGTTTAGTGACTTTTTTTGTGAAACTTTTGTAATCCCTAATTTTGTGATGAGTTTAACTTGTGTCTTTAGTGCCTCGTGTTCTCTTCGATGGATGGAAAGTAAACGATTTTCATGTTTTATTCTCATCAGAGGATGAGCAGCAGAATTTGATTGAGACCTTTCTGGATGTTATTGAGGTAAATGTACATAAAAATTATTATTTTTAGTGGTGGTGGTAGATGTAATAGATAGTATAGTATATTAGTGGTAGTAAAAGTAGTAGTTGTGGTAGTAGTAGTAGTAGTTGGCACAGTTGATTATTTATTAGTATAAGTAGTAGTAGTAGTAGTAGTAGTAGTAGTAGTAGTAGTAGTAGTAGTAGTAGTAGTAGTAGTAGTAGTAGTAGTAGTAGCAGCAGTAGTAGTAGTAGTAGTAGTAGTAACAGTAGTAGTAGTAATAGTAACAGTAGTAGTAGTAATAGTAGTAGTAGTAATAGTAGTAGGAGCAGCAGCAGTAGTAGTAATACCGGGTATGTCTAACTTCAAAGTGTGTCTTTCTAGTTATTATTTAATGTATGTATTGTATATATAAATATTTTTTTTGAAAATTAGGAAAACGGTTTTCATGGCATTGTCCTCGAAGTATGGTCTCAGCTTGGAGGTCACAGACAGAGGCAAGTTATCAGTATTAGGAATCCAAATTTTCTATTCTAACAGACGTAAGTACAATGCACAGGATTTTGGAAATCATGTTTTAATCTATGTTGTTCAGATCAGCCACCTGATGGCCAGAGTGTTAGATCTGTCTTGTAATAAAGTTCATGGTAGACTGATTTACATATAAATATGGGTTTAGACTTAGCACAGCCTTGCAGAAACCTTTTAATAACTCAGAGGATGTACCTGTAATTTTGTGAAAATATCACCTGAATGTGTGTTTATAAATATAAAATTATATAAATTAAAACATATATATATATAAATTATAATTTAAAAATAATTATATATAAATTAAAAATATCACCTCACTATGGTTTCATATATATATATATATATATATATATATATATATATATATATATATATATATATATATATATATATATATATATATATATATATATATATATATATATATATATATATATATTGCATGTGTGATTCTGATTCACAGTGAACTAATTCATTTCATTGAACATCTTGGTGAAGCTTTTCAGTCGAAAAGCAAGAAACTAATTTTGGTTTTGCCTCCTCCTTTGGTACGAGGGTGAGTAAACCTGCAGCGGCAGCATTCATTCCTGTTTTGAAATTAGTTTTCATGTTTTCCTACGGACAAATTTTTATTTATTTTTTCTTTATTTCACAGTTGATTTATTAAAACTACTTGTATTGTTGCTAATGTCAAATTTTTAACAATCTGTGAGTTTCTGAAATAGGTATTCTCTTGAAAATTGGTATCGAGTCTATCTTTTGTGTGTGTTATGAATGTTAACAGTAACATCGACAGCGGAATGATAACTAGAGAGCAACTCGAAATGCTGGCACCGAGTGTAGACGCCTTCAGCCTTATGACCTACGATTTTTCAGAACCTGGGCGGTAAGCTTACGAGATCATTTTATAATATAAAGCCCTTTTTAGTCAAGTGTCCATGTACATGAAATGGTCTGCCATGGAAATTGAGGTCAGTTGCCATAACAAATAAGTTAAAAGAAATGAAATATTTTCATTCAACAAATAATTTTTAAACGACTTGCATTAATCTTTTGACTACTGGCACCATGTGCATAATGATGTGCAGTAGATAGTTGGGATGTATCGTACTGGATCCAATCTTCAGGATTGGTTTTGATTCAGACTTGGGTCAATTTGATCTTGTTCAACTGAACTGCTGGTATGCATTGAGCAAATTTGTGCTGTAGTGTTGCAAATCGTTAGTAATTGTAGTATTGGATCTTGACCAATTTATCAGCCATTTATTTGTGACGTAATGTAAAAGGGATGCATATATGTCATGACTGGTAAGGGGGTTAACGTCAGCTCCACAGTTTTCTGATCTGACCTATGGATCTATTACTGTGCTTGGCATTTTCCTTATTATTAAGATCATAATGTTGATATAATAAAAATGATCTAGCTGTATTCAGATAGAGTAGAATAATAATAATAATAATAATAATAATAATAATAATAATAATAATAATAATAATGTTTAAAGTGGTTCAAGAGGGTTTGCCTTGTGTGAGAACCACTGCTGTTCCCTTCCAATCTAGTATCCTCTAGTACTGAGGTTTATTTTGAAATCTTTCACACTCGTAGCCATTACTATCTTCTCATCCAATTCATTCCATCTGTCCACAAACTCTTGAACTAAAAAAATGCTGTTTGTGTCTCCCAACCCTTTCTTAAACAGCTTCCCGTTATAATGATGGAGGACTGTGGATATAACAGTGCTCTTCAAATTCCTTATAAAGAAACTCTACTAAGTTTTGTCAAGTTGAATTTTGTATTAAGTAAACTTTGAGCCCTTGAATAAAATAACTCAATGCATATGATAAATCCAACCACTTCTTTTAAGGCCTGGTGCAAACAGTCCTCTGGATTGGGTAAAGGCGTGTGTGGAAGCACTGGTGCCAGATTCTTCCTCAGTCAACCGTAGAAAGATTCTCGTCGGCCTCAACTTCTACGGGAATGATTACGCCCTGGGTTCCGGTGGTCCCATCATAGGCAATCAGTAAGCAACTTAACACATGACTTGTACATACTAGGGGTAGTACATATGCAAAAAGGCATATTTTTAACCTCCCGTTTTAACTCCCGTTCGCACACCGTACATACTGCAAAATCATCTAAATCCAACCCCTCCCACCTAAGTGTGTACGTGCTATATGGATGGGTCCTTGCTGAAATCATGCCTTTTGTGTATTCATTGTGCTTGAAAGGCTGTTAACCCTTTCACATCGACAATCTGCATAATCAATATGTTAATGATGCAGAAATATCGGCATTACATGACCAAAGGGTTAAATAGTGCACCTTCGCTGATAGGCTATAATGACTTTGGAGCTTTTGTGTTGAGGTGTAATTTGCTCATTTGAAAAAATTGTGGCAAATTGCAGTTTTAGTTTATGTGAAGCACGTTTGTCTGTATTTACTGATATTCAATCATGTCTGCTTCTTGTGTAGATACATCGAGATCTTGTCCAAGCATAAACCAAAATTACACTGGGACAGTGCAACTTCTGAACATGTGCTCAAGTACAAGTATGCAATATGCTTCTAGTTTTCATCTCAGTGCCCTTTATTTTCATTGTTTAAAAAAATTTGATTGCAGTTAAATTAATCTCTGAGATTCAACAGGATAACTGTCTTCCACTTTTTGAGGCAACTCAGAAGTGTTTCTAAAAGTATTAACTTTGTACCAGTAATTTTTATTTTCAGAAATTTCCCTTTGCCTGAGCACTGAATAGCTATTACAGTAATAATAACACAATAAGTCGATTTTGGGTTATATCTTTAACTTTCATTATCAAATAATTTCAGTCTTACGTAAAGTGAATTAGATTACACTGTAACCATGCATAATCAATTATTAATCATGTTACCTTGGTAACAGCATACAAACATAACATAATTCTTCAGATTTCTGTTGATTTTTTGTTGAAGATCTCGAAATGACGAGCACATTGTGTTTTATCCTACTCTTCAGTCAATTCAAGAGAGGCTGGATCTGGCTCAAGAACTGGGCACAGGGATTTCAATATGGGAAATTGGACAGGGACTTGACTACTTCTACGACCTTTTTTAAGTCATACACCGTTATTAACAACAGTTCGCAATCACTTTCTCTGTTTCTCGTCATATGCATGACTCACTCTTGTAGGCAAACCGTGCCAGATGGTGAAATAGAACGCACCAGAACACAGGGATGACGATGCCTAAACATCGGGGAAAGTGCTATGCACGACAAAAGCTGATTCAACACTAGGAATGGGTTTGTTGGGTTTTGAGAAAGTCAAAGGTTAGAGTAATGGAATTTCAAGGATTTTGGCAAGATGTATTGATGTGGTTACTATAACTGCACTAATACACACAAAATTATAGTAAATTCACTGTTTGTCCATGTCATTGAGATTGTAATTATTGAATTTTGCCCGATTTTAATGCAAAAAAACAGACAAATAATGTTACCGATATCTCAGGTGCCTGCAATATCAGATCAACTTTGGCACGACAATATTCATATACTTTGGGGGCTATGGGTTGAATGCCAAATTCTACATACATAAGGCAAATGGCACACTGGTTAAGAACTTGTATGATCGACACCAACCTGGGATATTTTTACACCCCAAACACCCGCTAATTTGAGGTCGACAACCCCCTCCCCCCAAATTTGGTAATGTGACAATGGTATGCATACAAAATGCATACTAATTAGCTCTGGACACCCCCCAATTTGAGGTCACCACCCCCAATTCACATTCCTAGAAATATCCCTGGACACAACAGTATTTTGGCATTAAGGCTGAGTCTGTGGCACAACATAGGGAAGCCTACAGTGATAGATTCGACATGCTCGACATTTATCTGTCCGTCGTTTCGCGTGTTTTGTCACTGCCGCTGTTCCCCGACATAACGGAGGCATCCAATTCCCTGCTAGGATCGTTCTGTTTTGCCCTTTCTTTCTCTTCCTTCCTCTTGAGTCCGATTAGATGTGACTTTTGTTTGACGTAAAGACCATTTTCTATCAGATATTGCTTGCTGTGATGTTTTACGGCACCGTGACTCAGTTGGTCTGCGCAGAGAGCATCTAACGGTCGCGTAAGAGCCTGAAAAATTCAAAAACTGTCTTGTCAGAATTAATGTGCATGAAAAAAGTTTACAAGGCCAGACTATTCAGATCTTTATCAAGCTTTTTGTCTACTGTATTCGGAAAAAATGTATCATGTTTACTCCGAAAGAAGGACTGTGAACTAAAATGGAGAACTCTTGCCGGTTTCAACTTGTCACAAAAATATAAGAAAAACAATCGATTGCTGGTTGAAGGTCAATGCCAAAATTTGCTCAGCATGGCCTTAAAGCTGCTTATCAATATCCTGGGATCTTTACAAGTAGTCAGCATTTTTTATTTAATATCAATATTAATTAATATTGCACTGACTTGACAAATCAGATATTCATACATTCAGTCAATATCAACATTTTGATCAAGAGGAATTGCTATAAACAAATTAAATTGCATTTACTCAAGGGTCTGTAGTTAAATCATCGTGGTAATACTTGATACAACTTGAATTAAAATAATTTTGAAGGATATTAGTTTTACGAGGTACCAAGATACCTGAAATATATGCGGTTTATCTTCTAGCATGCCAATAGCCATGGCTACGGTTTCGACGGTTGAGAGACCCGAGTCAGTCGGCTGAGTGCGAATCACGTACTTGCTAAGACCACTGTTGCTGAGTTGAACCTGAAAAATACTTTCAGGAGTCAGTGTAACAATACATCTAAAGTACATCTACAATGCATCTAAGTAAATAAATATTTTCTATTTATCTGTACATGTGCAAATGATTACATTCTAAAATACAAATAATTCATCATAGAATAATATTTGTGACTTATATATGTCAAATCTATTCAATACTAGTCTCTATCTACCCTTTTACAAAGCAAACCTTTAGGCTTAAGCAAGTGACACTGCAGGCTAGCTGTTCACTACATACAATGGCATACATCCTAATCCATGAGGGCTCATCCATATAGTACATATGCAAAAAAGCATATTTTCAACCCCCAACCCTGTTGCACACACTGCACTTTTGCAAAATCTCAAAAATCCAACTCCCTCTCTCCTTAGTGATATGGATGGTACAATATGGATGGACCCTGAATACACCATATAATCTACAGGGTCTAGACAGCTACAGATTAAGAAGGTCATTATGCTAAGACAGGTCAACACTGAACTTCAAAACTTCCAGCAACATGGCAAAAACTGTTATTACTATTCCATCATCCACGTTCCCTACATCAACCCTCCTTGAATCCACTCCACACTAAGTAAGCGTACCATAAAGTGCAAACTCAAGCCATTCCCAAAAAATCATTTGTTAATTCTAATTCGAATTTTAAAAACTGCGAAATCAACGCTACACTTCGTAAAACACGACAGTTTAGACAGAAGTATATCTATCCACTTTGATCACATTCATCATTGTAAAGAAAGTTCTTGATTTCTATGTATAACAGTACAAATGATTTCAATTCAAACGGAGATCCTGCATCGTAAACTCGTGCCAGATGTCATTTACAAAATGCATAAATTCTTTTATGCCAATAAAAAAACTGTTAGCCATTTAAACATGAAATGGAGAAACCTGTGTAAGATCATGAAGAAAACTATTCTGACAGTAAATTCCACGTGCTTGATGCCAAGTGCCATCAAGAACCACGATGTTGTAGTGGCTGTTGAAGTTGTTCTTTTTCTGCTCTGCTAAATACGTTTCTATGTCGACTGCCTTTGGGCCCGGAAATAAAAGAATCGTGTTCAGCTGTTCTATAACGGCATCAAGTTGTGGCAGTCTAAATGCAAAATAAGCCAAGCATATATTTACGATGCAAATGTGCCTGCAGGTACGTTGTTTAATATTTAATATGTTTAACATTTAACATGTTTAAAGTGTAAATGAAGTCTATACAGTATTTGACATGCATCTGAAATATTAAAATAGCTCGTCATGACCCCTGGTGTTGGCCTTTTCATAGGGATAAAAATATTAGTAATAACAATAAGTGGATTTTAAGCAATTTAGTAGGATTTCTCATGTGTTGAAAACCACTGTCACTCGTACAGTCCTACAGTCCGACTTCTATTTGTCCACTACAACTGCAGAATCAAAGATAACTATCTCTTTGATTCTACAAAAAACAAATGCCATTCACTGTATACAATGCCAAATGGCACCCATTAAATTTCAGTTCATAATTTTGTACTGGAATCACTTGGTGGGCACATTTAAACATATATACAAAGTTCTTTTTCAGTGAATCAACCAGTCAGTGACTATGAATCAAAAAAGCTGATGTAGGACAACGAAACTAATTGACTTTACTTCTTCAGGGAAAATCGTTTTCCTTTGAAGATCCTGCAGTGACCGTCTGGAAGACCATGGACTAACATCGGGGCAGTTTGAAGGCTTCTAGTTTCCTGTACAGAAAAGTCACCACTACCATCTATTAGATCAAATGGGGCAGAGCACAATCCTTTAGTCAGTCCTAGGTAACTAATTTTGACATCAGTCAAGGAGGCTACACCCCTCTTGGCCATTGTCTAGGGGGCAATCGCCCCCATTATTTCTGAACAACAGGCAACAAGTCTGCATGCACAATGCGTAACACTTGCATGTAAGGCATTATTACACAGGCCTAAATGATACATTTATCTACCAAAATTTTTGTGCGTATTGTATGAATAAAGACACAAAATAGTCAAGTTAAGTCACTGCGCCGTCGTCACTTGCGACGGTTGGCTACAAAGTCAGTGTTCTCCATCGCGATCTGTCTTGTGCTGTGAGTAGTAGACAGTCTCCATAAAGGTCAGTCCACGTTGTAATGACATTGTCAATCCAGCATATCCTTGGTCGCCCTCATCTTCTGTTTCCTTCAACAAGTCCTGTGATCACAATGCCCTCGATGATGTCTTGTGGTTGTCTTATCACATGCCCAATGTAACTCAGTTTCCTTGTTTTTACGTGATTCAGCTGTTCTTTTTCTGTTTTGGCCATGTTGTAAACTTCCTCATTTGTTAGTAGTTTTGTCCATGGTATGCATAGCAGTTTTCTTATGCACTTGTTCTCAAAGGCCTGTATGCGTTTTTCTTCTTCTTTTCTTAACGTCCAGGATTTACATCCATATGTCACTGGCCATACCAAAACACAAAATACATCTGAATTAATACATGTTTGGATACCAACATTGCAATTATGTACTAACCTCAAATGGATGCTGCAGAATATAAACATGTGTTGAAATTTTCAGAGGTTCTGTGGGGAGATGACAGCACCAACAAGATACCATGGGTCTTCTAAAAAGTATCAGTATAACAATCTGAACCGCTGATATTGTAATACAGCCTAATCGGCGGTAGGGATGGAGACGAGCAGCGTAACCAAAAGTAGTCCGTAAACACTGAAAGAAAGGGTTATAACAATTATGAACTCTAACACTAATCCTAACCCATACATATTTGCGTAGTCATACCTTACGCCGCTCGTCTCCAACCCGACCTAATCTGCTATACAACTGCTAAATAACGTATCCTAAAACACGGAGTTTAACAGCCATTAGACTAAACGCCATGAAATATTTTACTTGATGTCCTTGTAACCTGTCACGAATCCCCTAAGAATGACATTGATCCCGTTTTCTCTTGAAAAGCAAATCTGAGTAAAATAAATAACTATGGCCACCATTGCTTCACTATAATTACTACTACGGAGCTCAATGTTTTAATAAACAATAATGACTGAACACGCCAACAAAGAACTACAGAACAGTAGCGCTATAAAAGTTCCGATCACGACGACTCATCTTAACATTTGAAACGATCGTTAAAACCTGCATTTCTGACATACACTCCTAACCGGGGGCGGATCCGCTTGAATGGAAGATAATTCAGTGAAGGCAGAGCACAGTTCACCATCGTGCACTTCACTTAAATCGCCAGAAGACGACATTTTCTCACATAGACTTACATTACAACCGTAGAATTTAATACTGACGCATGTTACATGTATGTTAATTCTATGGCGTACTGTCGTCGTGCTGCGGGTGCAATGAATGAATTGTAATAAAATATTTTTAAATATGATATTTTGAAGAGAAATGCTTTGAGTTTAGAAAGAAAAACTCGAGGAGGTGATGCAAGAATGGACGTAAATTGTGACTCAGAATTTGTTGTTTAACCATGGCGCCAGACAGCGGAGGGATGCTGGAATTGAGTTCCAAAATTTTCATGCAGCATAGGGGTCGTCCATAAATTACTCACGCGGTTATAGGGGATCCGGACCGTCCGGCCATTTGTTACGAAGTGTGACGATGGGTGGTTCCGTAAACGTGACGCCACGCAAAAAATAAATTAGGTCATGACCTTTGACCTTTTTGCTTGTCAACGATATTTTGGAGAGGAAACATACAATTTTCGAGAGGAAAAAATACAAGATGTTGTTACGTCATATTTTAGCGGGTCTGACTTTTGTTATGACGCGTAACGATGGGGGGTAAAAAAACTGCCTAAATCGCGTAACGTCATTTATGGACGACCTCTTGTCAAGGCTTTTCGGAAGGCGAAAAGGGGGTCGGCCCGTTGTGACGTCATATTTTAGGGGATCTGACGTTTTCTTACGTCGCGTTACGCGGGGGGTCAAAAAGTGTCAAAATCGCGTGACGTAGGCTAATTTATGGACGACCACATATGAAAAAGCCCGGCTGCAAATTTCGGGAGATGATTGAATTCAGAGGACGAAGGAGGTTGAAATGAGAGAAAGATCGAGTGGGTCGAGGGTGTTTTGGACAGGTTTGGACTGCCCTGATAAAGCAGTCCGGGAAATTTTGGAACTGGGGCAGTGGCACGGCCAGTCTAGCAGAGTGGGAGGCCCCGGGTAAGTAACCTACAATGTGGGAGGCCCAATTGTCTACCGCAGGGCTGTCGAGAGAAATCTCGGGCTCCTGGGCAGAGTAGTCGCTAGCTCCTAGGAGGTTTGAAAACTGGAGATGAGCTTTCTTGCTCCAAGTTGCTTGTGCCAGACTATTCGGCTGAACAGGCATTCGTTGCTGCGCCACCTATCGAAAGCCGAGCAAACACTGTGATATTAATGATAATTAAGCAGTTTATTATTATTACAAGATCAGCAACATAACAGCAATACATAATGATATGAATTCAGCATAAAAAACAAATAGCATATTATGGCAAAAGACTTAACTAATTGACTTATGCTAACTAGAAAAAGGCAAAAAATTAAAACTAGGAAAACTAGTAAATAATTAATAGCAGAAAGCAGGTTTTTATATAAGTAAATAAATAAGTATGGGCCTAAGTAATTGAGAGTGCTTAGCTGATCAGAGGATAAATTGTGAAAAAGAGTGATGGATAACCTAAGGGATAAAATCCCGTAAGGTGGTTATCTCAAAATTAATATTAATTGTTAAGTGGCAGAGAAATAAATAAATTAGTATATGATTTAATAAGAGTGACTAAAATATATGGGTTAATTATAAATTTCCCGATAAATTAATAAGCACTGAATTGAATCTTTGGAATCTAAACAAGATTCATTTAATTAATTACGCGTTAATTTAGCGTTAATTTAGCGTTAAAATGTTATTGATCTAGAAGTTTTCAAATTAGTGATTTGTAATTTCGTCAAGTTCACACCTCTTTAAAATGCAAAATTAGAACGTACATACGAGAAATTCGCTTGACCGCTATAGTCATCATTGAATCTAGTTACATAGTCTGGAGTAGCAAAGCGCAAAATGCTATAGCAGAAATATTTCTGAAATCAGTTAATCAAGAAAAAATATGAGCACCCATTGATAACCACAGGGATTTACATTGTATGAATTCATGTACATAATACACATGCATGCATAAATATTAGCAATTTTGTAATAAATGCATGCAATTCGTGTAGTCATACATGTGAAATAGCTGCACAAAGAACACGAGGTAGACAGCGAATAAAACGCTCCTATGACCTGTGAAAACTGCATGGAGATAACCTTTTTTGCTTGTGTCAGACTATTTTTCACGACGTTGGAGGGGTAAATCAGGTGCAAAAAAGCGGTGGTCACCTTTGTTTGCTAGTCAGACTTTTCGCGACGTTTACATTTATTTTCTTAATAGCTTGGCATTCGGCAGCCCATCGGTCCCGAGTAGCAGATTTCGTATTTAGGCTGGTTTTGACGTGAACAATTGTCATTATGGTGATTATACACATACAAACTTTCAGAAAACAACTTAAAACTATTCTTTTCAAGAAATCCCATGATGAAATCCTTACTACAGGCCTGCATTCTACCCGCCGCAAATCTTGTTATACCATTCTCCATTAAAAAATACTTTGCTGCGACTGCCTGCCTGGATCTACAACCTTGACCACCACGGACTACGGATTACGGACTATGGATTTATCCGGATTGAGCGCTCGTGAATAAGCCGGTTCACTGCGCCAAGCTTTCGGGCAGCGCTATAGAAATTTCGTGTTTATTTACTTACTTGCTTACAATTAGGCGAAATTATGTTCTTAAATTTATTCAGAATATGGAAGGGGGCACATCGACCCTTTTGGGCCAAAATGTCTCCGACGAGCAACATTTAAAACCTCACCACGTTCACGTGTGCTCTTCGATCATGCTACCTCCCCCCGGACCCCCATTTCTCAACGGTTCTGCACAAATCCCACGACGAACGGTCCCAGCCAGTATAGGGTGCCCGGCCTGTATGCCCCCGTGGCTAAGCCAATGGTCCGCGGTCAATTTCTTTTAATGCAGATTGTTGGCGTTGGACAAATCGCGCCTCAAACTTTTCGACTTTAAGTGGAGAGGTCGGACGTGTAAAACCCCCAAAATTTTATGACCCCGCACCCGGATAGTAGGGTCCAGCTCAAGAGTTCGAGACTGTTAGACAACATTCGGTAATTTCTGTAACAGACAGTGGCGTAGCCAAGGAGGCTTGGGGGTTAAACCTTCCCCTGGCTGCCGACGAAAAATTGTTATGTTTTTCCATACATTTGTTTATTTTCGGACGTGGTTTTGGGGTTCAACCCTCCCCCTTGGCTGGCTGTCGACCCAAAATTTCTAAGTTCTATAGAATGTAAATGTGTAAGGTGACGCCTTTTTTCTTTTTTTTGCTTGCCAGTCAGCATCTCAAAGGAAAAATACAAGAAGGAAAGATGAGGATGACCTTTTTTGCTTGTCAAGATTTGTCGAAGTTGGTTAAGATCAAAATCACCACCGCCACATCCTTTCCGGAAATCCTGGCTACGCCACTGGTAACATTTCCATCAATTCACTTTCTCCGAGTCACCCTTCCCAACCTCAGCGATGCATTGAACCTCTGGGTCTTGGCTCTGAGCCATGAGGGTAATATTGCTACCTCTTATAACCATTTCTCCTTGTAGGATAAGGGTTCCAGTCAGTGTTTTATCCAGACTCCAGGCCTTCGAGGGGGAATTGAGGCTTTCGGGGAGGGGGAATCGACTTGGTTGGAGGGGAAAAGACACAGTTCAATGCAAAATTTGTGTAAGTGCTGGGATTTTGGAGGGAATTTTGAGGTTTGGGGGGATCTCCCCTCCTAACAGGCCTGTATAAAACACTGGTTCCAATCTTATTATCAACCCAAGTACAGTTTCCTAGTAAAATGCAAAATAGTACTGAATAAATTTCGGCGTGTAGGTTTTTGGATGTCAATGTCTGGAATAAATACAATCAAATAACGTAAGAACATAAAATTTAATGATAATAATACTGTAGTTATGATAATTATAGTCTCTTTCAGCATTCATTCTCAGTACTATTGAGTTTTTCTACCTGAACAGTTTCCAATTTTTACTTCCCCGCTCTCTCTCTCCCTCTCTTCCGGTCACGTGTTCGGAAATCAAGACCTTAATTAGTGTTTAAAATGTCAAATGTTTATGCTTTTTGACTGTTGTTTGCCCTGAGCCAAATGCCAATTATTGTTGCGCTGGATTTTATCGATCAGGTTTTTAGGGATAAGAGTTTCAGTGCTTCGATTATTTGAATTCGTGGAACAATAAGAAGGTGGCCGCGATTAATCCATATCGTCGCAGAGTCGATCGACGGCCATTTTGACTCCGTAAATAGTTGAACCATTTTTAGGAAGCATTTTCTTTTAATTTAATCTTTTGTCGTCTACATGGAAATTCCAGTTTCCTTATCCACTGTTGTTGGAGATATTCATTTTGCTTATATCTACAGATTTTCTGTCGTGTTCCGTCTTATCAGGAATGTCCTCTCCCTCTCCCTATGTCTCCCTTCTCATGAGCGTTGAGCCTCAACATGGCCGTCGTCTATTTTTAGAACGGCGTTCGTGATAATCGTGTCGACGTACTGTCCTGCCAGTGTCCGGACAATCCTCTCGAGGTGGCCGTCGTCCGCGTCGGCGCCCGGATTATGTCGGACCAGCCAGACGATGTGGTCGATGACGGTCACAAGGACGAACTCGTGAACCTCGAGATCGGCCTTTCTCGGCCTCAGCAGGGCCAGCGACATCGCCTCGACGCTTTCCCGGTCGACCAGCCGCTCCAGTTTTCCGCGAACCACGGAGTAGAGTCCGCGAACGACGTCGGCGACCTGGTTTTCCAGGCTTTTCGGATTTCTGGAATGATCCGGACGCTTCGGAAGACAGCGTCCGACTTCTGGTCTTTCGAGGCGGTCTTGTGTTCGAGTGGAGGTCCCTCGTTTCGGCGATTCTGTTTCGATTTGTTTCTCTGACTTCAGCTCTGGCGATCGACTGTTTTTCTTCGAATGTTTTCTATGGTGTCGTTTTTTCCTGTTGTTTTTCTCGCCACTGCTGTACGACTGGCTTGCGGAATATCTAGCAGCATCGTCGTCCTGTATCTTGACGGCACTTTCCTTCTGTCTCCCGGAATCGTTCAGCCCTTTCGCCGTCGCCGCCGTCGCCGCCGTCGCCGTCGCCGCCGCCGCAGCTGTGTCTTTTGGCTCGAACGACCGCCGCGTCCTCCTCCCGTCACTCGGAGGAACGGGCTGGCCTACAGGCGGCGACTGATTTCCGCATCCGGGGCTCTGACTTCCGGTTCCGGTGCTCGTAAGATCGCTGTGCTTGGAGCGCTGTTCGCTGCGCCTCAGACTCGTTCCTCCCGACGACCTCGTCCTCGTCTCCAGCTCGGCTAGACATTTAAGGAGCAGACCCTCGCGACTGAGGACCGGCATCGAACTGCACCTGCCCGTCGCCGAGGAGTTGCTGTTTTCACCTGCGTTGTTGTTGCTGTTGTTGTTGTTGTTGCTGCTGCTGCTGCTGCTGCTGCTGCTGGTGGACGATCCCAGTGACCTGAGCGACATCTTCCGGGTCATCTTTCTCAACTGCTTGGCGAAACCTTTGAGCTGTTTGTCGTAATCCTCCGTGACATCTGGATCGTCGTCGTCGTCGACCCTCGCCTCCGTCTTGGACGGCGAGGCGCGGCGCATCAGTCCCTTGATCAGCCTCTTCGCCACCGCCTTCAACAGCGACGGCGACGCTTTCCAGCCGCCGCCGCCGCCGCCGTACGTCTCGCCCGGTCCCAGGTCGACCGAATCGCCGTACGTCGTCGAACCCGCCTCCTCCTCGTCCTCCTCATCGTCCTCCTCGTTTTCAAGAATTAAGAAGTCCGGCGGCAGGATGTTGGCGTCCCTCAGTCGCGACAGGTCCTGCTCCACTCTCTCTCCGTCCCGCAGCGAGATCAGCGCCAGACGGGCAACGGCGCGCTGAAGACTCGGGGCCACCGGAAACCATTCGTCCGGCCAGAGCCAGCAGGCATCCGTCTCCCAGTTGTCGTCGTCCTCTTCTTCTTCTTCTTCCGAGCCCTTGTCTCCTCCTCCTCCTCCTCCTCCTCCTCCTCCTCCTCCTCCTCCTCCTCCTCCTCCTCCTCCTCCTCCTCCTCCTCTTCTTCCTCCTCCTCCTCCTCTTCCTCCTCCTCCTCTTCTTCCTCCTCCTCCTCCTCCTCTTCCGATTCCGCAGAATCCGTCGGTGTCCGGATCTTCTGGTGTCGGACAGTATCCGTCCAGTTGCCTTGACGACCCCAGCTGGCCGCCCACCGACCCTCCGTCGCACTTGGGAGATTCGCCTCTGGTGGCGATGTTGACCAGACTGGCGATGGATTCGCTGACCCTTCGGATTGACTCGTCGTCGTCGTCGTCGTCATAATCATCAACAACAACATCGTGAACAGCAGCAGCATCGTCGTCGTCGTCATCATCATAATCGTAACAGTTCTGGAGTCGCGGCGGCGGCGGCGGCGGCGGCGATGGGCTGTTCCAGTCGACGGGGCACAGGTTCGCCGTAGATGCAAGACCGCCGCAGCCGTCCTCTCCGGGGGCGTTCGGCCAATGCCACGCGACCGAACCCCGGCGTCCGTCGGACATAACTCGGACGTCGACGCCAAGGCCGCCGCGCTGGGAGGCGGGCCCATCGCTCGGCCGCCGACCAGTTGTCCGTAGCAGGGATAGATCTTCGCCGTCTCGTCCTCCCGGTCATCGCAGATCTTCGTCATCGTCGTCGTCGTCGGCGGAGGAGGAGGAGGAGGAAAAGGCGTCTCTTCTACCCGGCGCAGAGCTGTGTTTCCACGGGCGTCGAAGACGAAGGCGCCACGGTCGTTGTTGTTCGACGGACTCAGCATGCTGTCCGGCATCCGGGCATCGAATACGGATCGCCGTGGCGGAGTTCCGGTGTGGAGAACCGAGGCGGTAGACCGGAGTCCCTGATCGTAGCCGCCGGCGCGGGGGGGACGAAGGCCGCCGAACGGATCCGACGGAATCGGTCTCGTCGTCGTCGTCATCGTCGTCGTCGTCGTCGACGGTGACTCGAATCTCTCCGGCGGGCGGCGCACAGCATCGTGGCGGGCGCAGGGCCCGTTCTTGCCGGGGACGACGGAGGCGGCTTGGGGACGCCCGTGTGGGTCTCTGACGCGGTCCGAGAGGGAATTCATCCGACCGGAGGACTTCCAACTGCTGCTGCAGCTGTTGCTGCCCGCCATCGACGACGTTCGCGACCCGGTGCCATCCGGGGCACGTGAGACGATGGCGTTGCAGTTGGAACGGTTGATGGATCGGTTGGAAGCGGAAGCTCCGAAGTAGCCACTTCCGGCGTTGGATTCGGACTCGGCGTAGTAGCGGAAGTCCGGGTGAAACCTGCCGTAGCAGCCGAAGGGCGAATGCACGGCGGGGGTGTCCTGATGATGATGATGTTGATGATGATGATGATGACGAGGAGGAAGAGGAGGAGGGAGGAGGAGGAGGAGGAGGAGGATGCTGACATGAGAACGAATACTCGAACGACGGCACGACAGAATGGCGCCTCGTGCCCGCAGTCGTGCCCGTCGTGCTTCTCGGGGTTGACGACCTCGAGTGCTTCGGCGACGCGGCCGTCCAGTCGCCGTGGCGATGCAGCGGCGGCTGCAGGAGCGGTCTCTTCACGCGGCTATTCCTCGCGTCGAAGTACGCGTCGTTGTCTGCGCGACCTTTTCTCCGGCTGGAATTTCTGAAGTTTTCGATGACGATCTTACGGACAAGATCGGCGTTCGTCGCGAGACGGTTTTTCTCCGCATCGTCGCCCATTTTGTCACAGTGGGATATAGGGCCGAGAAAGACGGCGAGGTAGACGAGAGAGAGAGAGAGAGAGAGAGAGAGAGAGAGAGAGAGAGAGAGAGAGAGAGTCTTTTTGTCGAAGGCAACCCGTATCTTGCAGCTGATTTTTCGAGAATTTTTTTGTCGATTCAAAGCGCGATCCTTCTCAGAACGAGAACGTTCACTTAATAACACTGCATGGATCTAAGCGTACGACCTACGGTGTTATAAACTGTTATTCATAATAATAATAATAATACTAATAATAATCTGACTATTATTATAATATTACACTGTATTTAGAAGTGTTCCAAAATGCGCGCCTCGCAAATGAGAAGAAAAAGACGAATTGTACTCATCGAGCCGAATCAGTTGCATTCTATACTCTTGTAGATCGCTTTGATGTTATGACAATGAAACACAGGTACGTAACAATAACGAGACAGGAGTGGATTTTCGTTTCCAACGGTAACGCGAAATCATGACGTAATGTCACAAAATACGATAAAGTTTCTATTTCCATCACTATAATAATATTATTATTATCTCCTCAACAGAGAAACTCTGACAGAAAGACAGTGGCGGTTCCAGGATTTCTTGGTGGGGGGGGGGATGAAATGAATCCATAGGAAGTTGGTGGGGGATGAAAAGAGAAGGAAAAATCAATAAAATTTGCCGGACAATAGGGAATTTTTCTTTCATTTTACTGAACTTTTACCGAACAAATAAGTTGACAAGCAAAAAAGATCATCCGCAGTTTTTCTCCGTAGTTTCACTGGACTTCTACCCAAAAATAGGTTTCACAAGCGAAAAAAGTCCGGGAGTCCGGTGGGGGTGCATCCCCACTCATCCCCACGTGGAACCGCCACTGCAGATAGACTTCCTTTTACAGTGTTGGCGTGTCTTTCACGTGATTCGAGGACGACGTTACATGATTTGTTGAGCGCTTGGCCAGTGGCGGCTCCAGGATTTGGCAAGTGGAGGTGGGGGCGTTGGGGTGGCAACTTCTAAGCATAGGGGCCAATCATTTGTTGATAGGTATGTGTAGCAGTAGGCCATGTGTAGCAGTAGGCCCTAAGTATAGGGTCCCAACAGGGGGAGCCAAGCATTCAATATGGGCACGGGTCCCCGACCCCCTCCCCACGTGGAGTCGGCAATGAGCTTAGCTTGTCCGAGTCAACCGAGGTCTCTTATATAACGCGTTCAGATAAATTGGGGGCCAACTCTATTTTCACTATAACTCAGTGGCGGCTCCAGGATTTGGCAAGTGGGGGACCGTTGGGGTGGCAACTTCTATTCATGGGGAGCCAACCATTTGTTGTTAGGTATGTAGTATTAAGTACAGGGTCCCAACAGGGGGCCACTGGGGGCCAGGCACTCAATAGGGGGCCCGGGCCCCGCCCCTGTGGAGCCCCCACTGCTATAACTCTAAGAGCACTTGTACGATTTTTATAACATTTGGATGGTTTGTGTGGGACTGAATTCTAAATCATGGGATACAAAAATTAAAAACGTACCCTTATAATTATAGGCCTACCTGCCCTTTAGTTATTTTTGACGTAATATTTTACGTGCTCGTAACAGCGTCGACTAACTGCACTAGGAGACTTCTGCTTTCAGGCCACCCGAACGGTGTAAATGTAAATGTAATTAGCTATTTATATTGCGCCTGATCGATTAATGTTTAACAAGCGCATTACGATGTCAATGATTATAATTATATTAAAGCACAATTAAACAGATGGCCACCGAACTCACCATGCAGATTTGAACCCGACTGACTACTTACTCTGTGTGGTGGTATTATAAAGGAAAGGGTCTCTATACCGGTCACGCATTTCCAATCCGAAAGAACTGAAGCAGAGTTTAGTGACTGGGGAGTGAGTGAGTGAGTGAGTGACTGGTGAGTGGTGAGTGAGTGAGTGAGTGAGTGACTGGCGAGTGCGTGAGTGAGTGACTGGTGAGTGAGTGAGTGAATGAATGAGTGAGTGAGTGAGTGAGTGAATGAGTGAGTGAGTGAGTGAGTGACTGGCGAGTGCGTGAGTGAGTGACTGGTGAGTGAGTGAGTGAATGAGTGAATGAGTGAATGAGTGAGTGAGTGAGCGAGCGAGTGAGTGAGTGGGTGAGTGAGTGAGTGACTGGTGAGTGAGTGAGTGACTGGTGAGTGAGTGAGTGAGTGACTGGCGAGTGAGTGAGCGAGTGAGTGACTGGCGAGTGAGTGAGTGAGCGAGTGAGTGACTGGCGAGTGAGTTAGTGAGCGAGTGAGTGACTGGCGAGTGAGTGAGTGAAGTGAGTGAGTGAGTGAGTGAGTGAGTGAGTGAAGTGAGTGAGTGAGCGAGTGAGTGAGTGAGTGACTGGTGAGTGAGCGGGCAAAGCTGGATCACAACGTAATTACAGCACCAATACATCAATAGGCCTACATCAATCTGAAATCTTGTGTCGAATCTTTCAGTGGTAATTTGTAATATTCATTGCAACGTTTTTCAGCTAACGTTTAGGCTATATTTATCTGAAACCGATTATTTATTCCCGTATCAAACTGCAAATTTTTATAGAAATCGGCCACGTTTTCTTAAAAAGTTATAGCGAAAATAGAGTTGACTTCCTTTTTATCCGGACACAGTGTATTGTACCTAAGAGTTTGATTGAATGGCAGATTTTTATAGGGCGCTTTTTATAGATTTCCTGGAGCCGTGAAAATCTCTTTTTCCCAGAAAAACTCGAAGAATTTGTGTGGACATCGTATTAACAGCAACCAAGATACTTTAAAAAGTAACATTCGAACATCTGACGCAAATGAGTAGGTCCCACTTGCGCCATTCTAAGTATCACAGATAGTATTCGTATAGACTTCACTCTGGTAATCTTCAAAGGTAAAGATACAACCCATAGGCTCAGCGCCCGTACGGAGAACCGAAGGGTTAGCGACTTCAGTTTTACGCGGCAACGGCTGAATGAGGGCGGATTGTCAGCCTTTCCCTCGCCGCCTTTCCTTCCATCGAGTTAACAACCGATGTACTCATTCACCGCTAAGTCGACTGGGGGCGCTTGGGGCAGAAACAACACAAAAAAAGTTTCTGCCGCGCCCGGGAGTTGAACCACGGACCTCAAGATTTGCAGACCAGTGCGCTAACCACTGCTCCACCGCGCACCACTAAAATCTTTGCATTTTGTAAATCACTCTTGCCAACGGCGACAGTGGCGACTGGCGACAGGAGAGACACAGGTCTATTCAGATATCTGGAAAAACCCGGGTTTGTTAACCCCTTAACTGGGGATCCCGGATATATCCGTCCATTTTACATTGAGTTACAGTTAAATACACGGTTAAGGGGTTAAAGGTGTTCCGACGAAACCTTTTCGATTCTTTGGCAAATACTTGCGACAAATCCTTCTTATTAAACGTTCTTTTCAGAGGCGGCTCTAGAATTTGGCAAGTGGGGGGCCGTTGGGGTGGCAACTTCTAATCATGGGGGCCAACCATTTGTTGTTTAATGTGTGTAGCATTAAGTATAGGGTCCCAACTGGGGGGCCACTAGGGGGGCCAGGCACTCAATAGGGGGCACGGGCCCCTGGGCCCCGGTGGAGCCGCCACTGGTTCTTTTTGCAGAACGCCCCTGTCGAAAGCAAGAGCGCATGGCGGTTACATGCTAAAGGAAAGGGGGCTCCACAGGGGGCGGGGGGCCCGGGTTCCCGCTATTCATTGCGACGTGTGACCAAACTCTCCCTCCACGCACCGCAAGAAGTCAGTTTTCCAGAAACCGGTAACAGATGATCATCTGTTAAACGGTAATCCATTCGGTCTTTCAGGAAAGCGTACAGGTTGACAGGTTGCGTCTTCGAAAGGGTCTTAAGACATTGGGCGCAGTAAGCCGCCCTCCTTACGACGATATTTTTCATTTATTGCTCTCTAATAATTATTATGTTCGCAAGAATAATTTCTCTCACTCTCCGTTCGCTATCGCCGTAATCTTCTTGGCAGCTGGCCAAGTCCCCAGCAGATCACGTGACGCGTCGTCTGATACACCGGCGCGGCGAAGTGCAGAAGGACCAACGCCACCGTTAGCGATGCTGCCGCTGCTGCTGCTGCTGCTGATGGTGATGATGGCGATGATGATATGCAGTGCCACTTCAGTCGACAGGCGGCGCTGTTCGTCGTCGGCATTTGAATGTGAGGTGCCGAGCTCTTCGAAGGAGTCTTCGAACCGCGTTGAGTCGGGTCACGTGACGCGAGACGCTCGTTCGAATGACTGGCGGCGGGGGAGGCCGGGGCGGCGGGTGCGGGGGCGGCGGCGTCGGAGAGAGGCAGTTTGACCGAAGACTTGACGACTGAAAGATAAGGTCAATGACAGAGGGGTCGTCCATAAATTACGTCACGCGGTTAGGGGGTCCGACCATTTGTGATGAAGTGTGACGATGGGGGGAGGGTTTCGTAAATGTAACGTCACGCAAAAAATTACGTCACGACCTTTAAAATTTAGGTCCATGACCTTTGACCTTTTTTTGCTTGTCATGGATTTTGGAGAGTAAAAAATACAATTATGACCTTTTTTGTTTGTCAGGGTTTTTCAAGAGGAAAAATACAAGGATGACCTTTTTTGCTTGTCAAGACTTTTCGGAAGATGAAAATGGGGTCGACCCGTTGTGACGTCATATTTTAGGGGTCCGACGTTTTGTGACGTCGCGTTACGTAGGAAGTGGGAGGGGGTAAAAAGTGCCAAATTCGCGTGACGTAATTTATGGACGACCCCAGAGGATTGACAACAAACATCTTCGTTTAGACTTAGCACATACACTTCACTGTGGAAAGTTAAGAAAAAGAGAACGGAAGAGTAAGCAAGACGTCACCGATAAAGATTCAAGCCAGATCTGACAATTTTTGTGGGTTTTTATTGATGACGTCACTCTGCTGTGAAGCTAACAGAGAGTTTTCGATATTTTCTCTTAGGGTCTGTCCATAAAGTACGTCACGGCGTACGGCGACGAGGGATCTAATGAAGTGTGACAGTTTGCGACAGGGGAGGTGGGCAAGGAGCGCCGTGACGTCACACTTTCAGTATAAATAAAACCGTCAATATACCTGGTAGGAGGTATGGTAAAAACGTTTGAAAGAGGGCTTTTTTGCTCGTTAACACTTTTTTGCCCGAGATGCATTTAATTTGAGGTCTCAATTATATTCGTTGACGTCAACGGAAGTTGAATAGTTGTTTTGCTGCTGAAATTTGAACGAGAAATTCGAGAATCTCAAATATATTAAATCGAAAACCTGCGTGACGTAATCTATGGACGACGCTTTAAAATGGGTCTGAAATTTGTGACAGGTTGTGACAGGGAGGGGGAGGGTCAAAACCCGTTTTTAAAAATAGTGTGACGTACAGTGTACTCAATGAGAGGACTTTTCGAAGGTTTCCTATTACAAGCCTAAGTATAAATGCTAATTATAATGGAAGAACATTTTATCTTATTTAGCGCGCCTCTCTTTAAAACTACTGACTGATTTTAGCACGAAATTCACGTAAAATCGGCATTATCAGTATGATGATATGATGATGTAGTAGTAGTAGTAGTAGTAGTAGTAGTAGTAGTAGTAGTAGTAGTAGTAGTAGTAGTAGTAGTAGTAGTAGTAGTAGTAGTAGTAGTAGTAGTAGTAGTAGTAGTAGTAGTAGTAGTAGTAGTAGTAGTAGTAGTAGTAGCAGTAGTAGTAGTAGTAGCAGTAGTAGTAGTAGTAGTAGTAGTAGTAGTAGCAGCAGCAGTAGTAGTAGTAGTAGTAGTTTTTTGCCTGACTTTGCGTTAATTCTATGTCCCTGTGGCTAACGGAAACGGTATTTTCGGCAACGATCGTATATGTTCGGAACTTGTCGGATCCTGCTCTTCGCATGTGAAGCGCAGCTTCTAAGGCGCCGTTCTCGAGGTCCTAGGAAAAATACAGGTTAGCACCAGACTGACGCCTAATACCACCTGGGAAACAAAATAGCGTCGTGGGATCTATGATCCAACGACGGATGTGACATCAGTTGTAGCGTCAAATCATCATCAGCATCAGCAGTTGCTACAACGTCATCATCATCATAATCATCATCACTATTACTACTATTTTTATTGTTAGTAGTACCGGTAGTAGTAGCACATGTAGTAATAGTAGTAGTAGTAGTAGTAGTAGCAGCAGCAGCATCAATAGCAGCAGCAGTAGTAGTAGTAGTAGTAGTAGTAGTAGTAGTAGTAGTAGTAGTAGTAGTAGTAGTAGTAGTAGTAGTAGTAGTAGTAGTAGTAGTAGTAGTAGTAGTAGTAGTAGTAGTAGTAGTAGTAGTAGTAGTAGTAGTAGTAGTAGTAGTAGTAGTAGAAGGGATAATGAAGAGGAGTAGAATGGAGAAAGAGGAGGAGGAGGAAGAAGATGGAAGAGACGAAAGTGCAGGAAGGCAAAAGTATAAAATCATGATGATGATGATGATGATGATGATGATGATGATTATGGTGGTGGTGATGATGATGATGATGATGATGATTGTGACGTACTTGCTCAGTTGTTGTCAGTGGTGTAGCCAATGGGTGGGAGTAACCCCCCCCCTTTGGTTGGCCAACCAATTTTTTCATTGCGTATTATTATTCTGTGGGTGGAGGGGCGCCAAAATCGGGTTTAAGGTTGTAAACAATGGAAAAAAGAAAGGAAAGAAATATTATGAATATGGCATATAGTTGTATAGGCTGTCCGCATTCTCATTTGGCTATTATTATAGGCCTAACTAACTTGACCAAGCAAAATAATAGCTGACGACCTTTTTTTGCTTGTCAGGATTTCCCAGGTCGGGAATGGCTGGTCGTAACCCCCCCCCGGTCGGAAAATCCTGGCTACGCAACTGGTTGTATGTTGCACGCAGAGGGGTGAAATGGTAGTGGACAGGATTATTTTTAGGATTATCAATTTGGGGATGTCGGTAAATTCTGGGGGTTTCCTGCCAAAAATGCCTGACAAGCAGAAAAATGTCATCCCATAGCTGAGATTGGGAGGTGCTGTGGGTGTCGATCTCAAATTGGGAGCGGGGGTGTTGAGGGGTGTTAGGAGGTGTAAAAGTATCCCTGGTGGTGGGGTGGTGGGGAGTGGGGGGGTGATGGAGGCGGTGCTTACCTTGCTGGTGGCCCAGAAGTCGTCGACGACTTCTCCGGGCGCCAGGCGCGTTCCGTTCCTCGTCAGGAGCCAGAAGTGGGAATCGACCGAAGGGTTCGCTCTGACGACGCACTTCAACGCGACGCTCGTCTCGCCGACGAAAGCGTCGCGAGAACTGCACGAGATCTTCGGAGAATCTGTGAACAGCCCAACGAACGAAGGAGAAGAGAGCAGAGGCGTCATTTGGGGGAGGCTGGGGGGCCGTGCCTCCCCAGGAAATAAAAATATTAATATATAATGTATTAATGTGCAAAAAATTGCAAAAATTGCCCAAAAATATCTAAAAATTGCAAATTTTCCAACATTGGCCCTAAAATTTGCCAAAATTGCTCAAAAATTGCTAAAAATTGCACAAAAATTGCAAAAAATGCCTAAAATTTGCCAAAATTTGCCAAAATTTGTGAAAAATTTGCAAAAAAATTTTCTCGCCTCCCCAAGAAAAGTGTGAAATGACGCCACTGGAAGAAAGACAGACTCTCCATGCAGTAGTTTCTTGCTTGCGTTATGTTGGCTTTTTCGAAATATTTTAACTCAGAGACATAGAAGCTATTTCAAGAAAGATTAAGCGCATAAGAATAAGCAGCTACTACTGTACTACTTTCCAGAGCGCACTGTAAAAAGTTTACGAGATTTTATTTTATTTTACTTTACTTTACAAGACCGTGAGAGTATTTCAAAAATCACAACCACAGTCTTAATGGTCCATCCATAGTGGCTGGATTTGGCAGTACAACTAATCATGGGGGCAACTTTGTTGAATGGAGGCAGCAGAGGGGGTCCCAACTGGGGCCACTGGGGCCAGGCTTTTCCCCTATGTGCACTGCATCCATATACTGTAGGGTACGCACTGAAAGGAGATGACTTTTTTCCTATGTGCAACGTACTATGACTTTTTGCGGATGAACCCTAGAGAGAGAGAGAGAGAGAGAGAGAGAGAGAGAGAGAGAGAGAGAGACAGACAGACAGACAGACAGACAGACAGAGACAGAGACAGGCAGAGACAAAGAGAGACAGACAGAGACAGACAGAGACAGAGACAGAGACAGAAACAGACAGAGGCAGATAGAGAAATAGAGATAGACATACAGATTGATTGACAGACAGATAGAAAGAGACAAAAGACAGAGACAGACAGACAGAGACAGTGCACGTGCTTAAAATATTAATTTTCATGCATATTCGATTGCTGCGCCGGGTGAGTGTTTCTGCTGCATTCGCCAGGTGGCAGCACGGTCGTGTCCCGCGCTGTTTTAGCAGCGGAAATGACGTTGCGAGAGGAAGCGGCTTCTTAGAAGGAGAGAGAGAGAGAGAGAGACATCTACATTTCTAATTCTGAATAAATCCTGAATATAAACCGGACTTCCGGTTTGATGTGAGGCGGGTGTCGCGACGATCCAGCACCGACTTCTCGACCGGAAGTCGGTCTTGTTTGCGCGGTCTGTTTGGCGCGATCACGTGATCGGAACGAGCAATCGATTAAAACGACCCCCTCTCTCCCACCCACCGTTCTTCTTGCTTCGTTCTCTGTCGCCTAATTAGGCTTCTGCATGTCGACTGTAAATGGAGTCTTAGACGGTAAAAGAAGCAGCCGCAGTGAAGGCTACGGATCACTCAGACTGAACCCTGACCCACGTGACCTCTTGACCATGACCCATCAGGGTATCGATGACCCATTATTATTATTATTATTATTATTATAATTATTATTATTATTATTATTATTATTATTAGTCTTATTATTATTATTATTATTATTATTATTATTACAGTGACTATTTTAAGGATCTGTTTGGACTCCACATCATGAAGCGCGTTGAGCGCGAGCCTATAAGGGGTCGGGGGCAGAGCTCCCAGTGGGGTCCAGGGGCAAAGCCCCCTGGTGGAGGTCAGGGGCGGATCAACATTTAGCTGTTAAAATGGCTTTTGCCCTCAGGAGTCAGAAATGCAGCCAAAAAAATCTGCCATGCAACACAACAGAAGATGATGTCCATAGTTTTTATCTTCATTATGAGTAAATGATTAATGTCCATAGTTTTTTATCTCAATTATCATGTAGTAAATGATTAATGGCAGCCACTGACCAGTCTCAATTCTGTGCTAATAACACAGTATAAATCACAAGACCAATGCCACGGAATGAGATTCGCAGTTCAGGTACATCAGTATTATAAGTACTGTTTATTAAAGTTATTATTATGAACTATTTTTAGACAGTAAAAATGATATTTGTGGACTCCCAATTCTCAGTCTTCGACTCCATTATTGACTTTGGACTCCACACTTTGGTTGGACTCCACGCTTAAAATAGTCACTGATTAAGCTGATAATTTCTTGTGCGCCATGTTACCAAAATGTCAGGAGCAAGGGCACATTACAGATTCCAATAAAAATAAATTAAATAAAACTAAATAAAATAAAAATAAATAAAATAACAGTCATCAAAAAATAACAACAAAAGCAAAGAAACAAAAATGAATTGAAAACAATCTAAGACAGAAGAGAATAAGATTTTTCTAAACAAAAAACTCTTCAGATTTTTCTTAAAGGCATGGTTATTTCTAGGATTATCAATTGGGGGGTGTCGGTAAAGTCTGGGGTCCCCTGCCAAAAAAGTCTGACAAGCAAACAAAAGTTCATCCCTATACCTGAGATTGCGGGGTGTTGGAGTGTCGGTCTCAAATTGGGGGTGTTGGGGGTGTTAGGGGGTGCAAAAATAGCCATGCTTAAAGGAGAACCCATAGACCCATTTCCATCTCTGCGCAGCCGACCTACATGTGTAGGAACAAACTGTAGACCCGTAGTTTCAGACTTCAGGTGAGCTTACATTCGACATCCAGCTTGGTCGATTCGATGCGGGGGTCGAGGCCCTGGACGCCGGCGACGCACTTGACGGTCGCTCCGTCGTCGGCCGCCCGGGGAACGAAGCCGCCCGTCCAGCGGTCGACGCGGTGGGTGATCAGCCGCAGGCCCTTCGTACCGCTCAGTCGGGCGCCGGTCGAGACGGAAAATTCCGGCGACACCTCACGACGGTCGACGTAGATGGTGACGGTGGGGGGCGGGTAGCCCCCGGAGCAGAGGCAGTGGAGGGGCAGCGGTCGACCCTCGGTCAGCCGAAGGGTCGGAGGCGTCCTCGACCCGTGGTGGGTCGGGGTCGGATTGGCGCCGTTCGTCGACAGCGATAGGCTCTCGACTGGTGCTGGGCGGAAAAAAATAACAGGGAGCAATTGATATTCAGACGAAGAGAGAAAATGCAAAAATTTAGAGCTGAAAATCTTATAAATAATGCTGTTTTCTCGTTTTCTTTTATGCAACGCAGTGTGTATGTGTGTGTGTGTGTGTGTGTGTGTGTGTGAGAGAGAGAGAGAGAGAGAGAGAGAGAGAGAGAGAGAGAGAGAGAGAGAGAGAGAGACAGAGACAGAGACAGAGACAGACAGAGACAGAGACAGACAGAGACAGAGACAGACAGAGACAGAGATATATCAGATAGATAGATAGATATATCGATAAATAGATAAATTGATAAGTTGAAAGATAGGTTGATCGATTGATTGATTAAATTGATTGATTGCTTGATTTATACCTACATAGTAAAGAGAATAATGTTCAACTTTCCAACGCTTTGGACGTTTCAACACCGTTGAAAGAAAGAAATGTG
>CM030840.1:2972753-3027753 GCA_018105865.1 Metaphire vulgaris
CTGAACGGAGCAGCGCTTTTGATACAAACTTCTGTGGACTTTATACAACATTATCTAGACTCTAAGTAGGAAAATGATCTATATTATGTTAACTGTTGATGTTATTAGCCCAGCAAGTGCCTATTTCCAGTAGCCGCATACTTACGTCACGTCGTCAATTAATTAATTACCAGTAGCCAATAATAATAATAATAATTATTATTATTATTATTGTTACTATTATTGTTGTTATTATTATTATTATTATTATTATTATTATTATTATTATTATTATTATTATTATTATTTTCACAGTCGATATTATTATCATTTCCAGCGTAGAAGACCGTCTCTGATTTCTAGTAGAAACCCGTAGCATGCGCTTACAGTGTTGGCGTTCCTATAACGGAAGAAGTCTTTGCGCTTCAACCGAGCGCGAATATCAAATCGATTAATTAACGCGCTCTCGACGTTAAGCACCCTTATTGACAGCAGTCAATTTGGAGCAACGGAGAGGCGGTTGACGGAGTGCAGGGCGGCGCTGAAGGGTGGGGAGGGGGTGGAAGGAGGAAGATCGAAGTTTAGTACATCCGGTAGAAAAACGCCGAGAGTCAAACACCACCCACCCCACCCCCACCCCACCCACCCCATTCCCGATTTCCTCTTATCCTCTTTGGTTGACGAGAGACATCGCGGATCGGATCGCGCGAAGGGATTCGATGGGAATAAGAGCATCAAATCTCCATCAATCTTTATCTAATATCCACGTCTGATTAGATGCCTCCTCCTCCTCCTCCTCCTCCTCCTCCTCCTCCTCCTCCTCAGATGGCGCTCTTCTGCACATCCACTTGGCTTTCAACGCCACTGTTGAATGTCATCATCGGAAAACGACGAAGTGTGTGTGTGTGTGTATGTGTGTATGTGTGTGTCGACGTGGGTCTGTAAAAGAGGCCACTCTGAAAGCGACTATTTTCTGTGAACGTTCAAAGGTGTGAAGCGAAACAAGAGCGTTAGACAGACGGACAGACAGACAGACAGACAGACAGCATCAGCGCCTGTGGTCACTCATCGATAATTCAACTTTAAAGCATTTAAAGCAAGCATGCAACAGACCTGATCTCTCTCTCTCTCTCTCTCTCTCTCTCTCTCTCTCTCTCTCTCTCTCTCTCTCTCTCTCTCTCTCCCTTCAGTCTGCCTTCCGGACCGCGCTGGGGGAGCTCACGGCAAACCTGGAGCAGTTTGCCCTCCCCCCACCCACACCGGTATGTACGTTTAAGATTTACGGTGAATAACAAACCAAAGTTTTTAAAATGAAAGACAACGCTTTACCTTCGCAGGTAAATCTGTTCAATCTATCTTTGCGACATTGACGTAAAAATACGAAAAATGAACTAGAATTCTAATAATTTCGGTGGCAGAAGAGTACGACTTTTGTTTTCGAAAAGAGCGATCAACTTGCTTATTCGCTGGTGCAACATTTCTTCCCTACAGAAAACCTTCGGCATTTATGGACTGGATCAAAACAAACCCCTGAATGTCTTCAGTTGTTTTCTAAAAGATAACATATCTATCAACAAATGGTTGGCGACCCATGTTGCTGGCAGAATACGACTTTTGTTTTCAAAAAGAGCCCCCAACTTGCCAAATCCTGGAGCCGCATTTCTTCCCTCGAAACACTGCTGCTAAGTTTATGGACTCCTCAATCGACACCTAAGCCATGGGATCGGGACTCTCTTACTACTACATACCTCTCTCAAATGGTTCTCTCTCCCTGTCTCTCTCTCTGTCTCTCTCTCTGTCTCCCTGTCTGTCTGTCTGTGCTAAGTCTCTGTCTCAGTCTACACTCTCTCTGTCTCTCTCTCTCTCTCTGTCTGTCTGTCTGTCTGTCTGTCTGTCTGTCTGTCTGTCTCTCTCTCTCTCTCTCTCTCTCTCTCTCTCTCTCTCTCTCTCTCTCTCTCTCTCTCTCTGTATCTCCCCTTCAATCAGCCTACCGTAAGTTTCACTCAACTGAAACTGATCTCTTTCCTAAGGACAAAAATATCACAACTGCCATTGACAACTGTCCCGGTGGTTTCTCGATCTCTCGGCTGCATTCAACACAGTTGGCCACACCAGGGGCGTAGCGACGGGGGATATATCGGCATATATACCCCCAAAATCAGCCTACCTTAAAGTTTTTATGTGATTTACATGTGGTTATATGTAGTTTATATGGTTTATGTGGTTTATAGTTAAGATTTATACCCACACAAAATATTTATACCCTCCCAAATCAAATTCCTGGCTACGCTCCTGGGCCACACTCTACTTGTACATCGCCTCTCTCTAGCACTGGTTCGGCATATCGCCGGTGTGGTCCTAAAATCGGAGACAGAGAGGAGAGAGAAACTAACGGAAACGGGGCCTAAATCTTGCTTTAATTAGATCCACAGATGCCATCAAAACACCCCAACGCCAAACAACGGACAAAGATCGCTTCTCATTCTCTGCATTCCTCTCTCGGATCCTCCGGCAACCGATGAGAGGATGATGAGTGCAAGACCACAGAACAAGAATTCCTCTTTCCGGTCGGCGTGGAGGAAGAGTGGGGCAGCGCCCTCTAGTCGGACCCCCCTCCGCGACAATTTTTCCTTTTAACAGCCGCGGAGCTTTCACAAAACGACAGCGACGATATATATATATATATATATATATATATATATATATATATATATAACAGCCGATTGAAATATATAGCGCCGTGTTTTTGGTGTGCACTTCGATCGCCAGGATCGCTGCGTGACCGACGGCAGCTGGTTGCATGGTCCTCGTCCCCCGACTCCCCGACAGTGGTCTCGGACTCTCGGCCTTCGGGGCGATGGAGGATAAGACACAAAGGCAGACGACGAATCTGTCGCCGAGACACATCGATAAACGCTTGAGACGACGCGGATAAGTCTTTACAATGGAACTTCTGTGCCGGGAAAAACGCAAATATTTGAAGAGTCTTCGGGCAAGATATTCGACACGTATCGTGCACATCAGTCCATGGATATATATATATATATATATATATATATATATATATATATATATATATATAAGACAATATAAGATAATATATATATATGTGGGGATAAGACAATATAAGATAATATATATAAACCAATAATAAATTAAAATCAATCTGCACTTACTATAGCAGTGTTCAAAACCGGTTAGCAAGTAGCAGCGGCGTAGCCAGGAATCTGATTGGGAGGGAGAGAGTATAAATATTTTTAACCAGTCATTGCTATTTTTTATTAAAATCAAAATGTTGACGACCTAATAATGCCCCGCATGTGAGCAAAACATTAAAACAACTTTAAGGTAGACTTTGGGGTAGGGGGTATAAATACCGATATGCCTCCCGTCGCTACACCACTGGCGGGTAGGTGAAACTTTAGACAGTCCAGCTTAAAACCTACTTTATGGACTTTCGTACAGGTATTGGACAGGTATTATGAGTTGAAATAGTTTTTAACAATTCAAAGCGTCAACAGTCTATGTGTTGCCGTGATGTAATCAGAAGCCATTTCTGTGTCCAACGTAGATATACGACTACGACGTTAATCATCGGCGCCTGGTGGTCGGCTCCTGCAGAGAAACAGAGAGAGAGAGAGACAGAGAGACAGAGAGAGAGAGAGAGAGAGAGAGAGAGAGAGAGAAAGAGAAAGAGAGAGACAGACAGACAGACAGACAGACAGACAGACAGAGATATGCAGACAGACAGGGACAGGGAGAGAGAGACGGAGAGAAACAGACACAGACACAGACATAAACGCAGAGACAGAGAGGAAGAGGGAGAGAAAGGGAGAGAGAGGAGACAGAGACAGAGACAGACAGAGACAGAGAGATGGAGAGAGAGAGGGAGCGAGAGGGGAAAGAGAGAGAGAGAGAGAGAGAGAGAGAGATCCAGACAGACAGAGACAGAGACACGAAGACAGAGAGACGGAGATGAACAGAGACACACGCAGACACAAACACAGAGACAAAGGGAGAGGGAGAGAGAGAGACAGCGACACAGAGAGACTGAGAGAGAGAGAGAGACAGAGACAGCGAGAGACCAATGGCAACCACCCCGTTGGTACCGTTCGTCACTCAGATTCGTGCATCGCAATATTCCGTCTAAAGAGCGTTGCCGACGTCATCGTCGAGCGAAACGAACGGCGCTTAGCCTTCGACTCGAGTCGACAGACGAAGAAACGAATAAAAACACTGTTACCCGTTGCAGACGAGCAGAGGCGACGACGACCAGACGTCTATTCCCCCACCCCCACCCCCCCCCCCCCCCCGCCCCCATTTGTTGTTTAACCCCCACCTCCCCCACCTGACCCCCTGGGGGCCACCCCATCCCCACCCCTGCCGCCGCCGCCGGTGAGGGCGAGGCGAGACCGTTGCACCGTCCGCCGGTCATTATTAATCTCTTCCCGGCGCGACCGATTCGCCTTTAGTGCTTCGCGACCGAGACCGGAAGTCACGTGACCTTCCGGCGGCGGCGGTCGTCGTCGAGTGTCGGCGACGGCGACGGCGGAAGGGCTTCTATAGAAACGGCGCTATATAATTAGAGGATGTTCTTTAGGAGACACGTGACATTTTTTAGATGACACGTGACACTGCGCAGGCCGTCGTCAACGATGACGTAACTGTCGACGCCCTTACACGTCATCGATGCGTCATCGGGAGTGGACTGTAATTCATTTTCCGTGCTGGTTACATTGTCTGTACTTGCGGTGCCTCTGGTGAGGGACCGTCATTTATGGACGACCCCTATATATGAGAGTCGACTGCCAGCACCCTCAGTGAGGGTACTGGCAGTCGTGTACTTGCTGTACTCGCTGTGAAATCTGCTGATCGTTCGCAAAAATTAAGTAATAAGTAAGAATAGATAAGATTCTCGGATAGGGGTCGTCCATAAATGACGATCTTAGATCGTGATTTTGATCTTTGATCAAGATCACTTTTGACCCCCGCCTACGTAACGCGCCGTAACAAAAAGTCAGACCCCCTGAAATATGACGTAACACCCCGCCCTTCCTCTTCCGAAAAGTATTGACAAGCAAAGAAAAGGTCATTCATCCTTCTATTTTCCCCTCTCCAAACATACTGACATTCAAAAAAGGTATTCCTTGTATTTTTCCCTCTCCAAATACCCTGACAAACAAAAAAGAAAAATAGATCGTCACTTGAAAATTTTGTGTTGCGTTACGTCACATTTACGTAACCCCCTACCCCCCTCTTCACACTTCGTAACAAATGTCCGAGTAACCCCTCCCTCCTAGGCGCGTTACGTCATTTGTGGACGACCCCCATACACGTTTAACCACAAGTTCCAGATAATAGCTGACGTCATCGAGACCTCTGATCCACTGAGATAGAGAGAGAAAAGAGAGAGAGGGAGAGGGAGAGAGAGAGACAGACAGACAGATAAATAGACAGACAAATAAACAGACACAGACAGAGAGAGCCAGACGGAGAGAGGAGAGAGGAAGAGAGAGAGAGAGAGAGAGAGAAAAAGAAAGAGACAGAGCCAGAGAGAGACACAGAGAGAGAGAGAGAGAGAGAGAGAGAGAGAGAGAGAGAGAGAGAGAGAGAGAGAGAGAGAGAGAGAGAGAGAGAGAGAGAGAGAGAGAGAGAGAGTAAGAAGATGACTACGGAAGACTGAAGGCATGAAGAAGGAAGCCGGCGATTGGAAGCGTCGTATAGGCCTACCTGTGATGGACAGTTCCAGTTGGTACCTGGGCTCGGTGCTGACGAAGGTCACCTCGAAACGGTTCGTGGCAAAGAACGGTGCGTTGATGTTGCTGAGGATGTTCACCTGGACATCCTCGCCCAGCTGTTCCTTGCGCCACAGCACCGGATGCTCGAACAGGTTGTAGTGGTCGGCGTGGAAGCTGCACTCCAGCACCACGGACTGTCCCGGATTCAGGACATAGAACTGACTCTCGGATATCATCTCCAGAAAGTATCCTGGAAAAAAAACGAAAAACGCAATCGAGCGAATCATCGTCAGTGTGTGTGTGTGTGTGTGTGTGTGTGTGTTCTCCTTCATGACTTCCCATTTTCAAAATCCTGTTTCATTTTGTCCCATGAAGACAGACACAGACATAGAGAGAGACACACACACCGAGACATAGAGTTGAGTTCAACTATTCTCAGACACCAGACGTCAGACAATAGTAGAACTCAACCCTATTTCTCGCTGTGTGTGTCTTTGTATCCTTGTCTGTCTGTCTGTCTCTGGCACGTCTCTGTCTATCTGTTGCACTCTCTGTCTCTGTATCTCTCTCTGTCTCTCTCTGTTTATCTGCCTCTCTTGCTCTCTTTCTCTCTCCATCTCTCCCTCCCTCCCTCTCTTAATGGATCATAGATCTCGATGTGAGGATGTAAGCTGGTGCCCTGCATGGTTAGTAGCTACCACCGCCCAGAAATGTGAGATTCGTCGTGTATAGGATCTGAGAATCCGCGGTTGACAAACTCCGTGTTTTCACCGTGCGCTCGGGCACATAACAGCGACCCTGGGGCGTTCTTTGTCACCCCACAGATCGTATCCCCTCCCTTCATGGGCGTCCGGAATGGGTGCAAGGGGTGCAATTGCACCCCCTGGAAAAATTGTGGAGTCATGAAAAAAGTAAAATTGCTTGTTTCTTTCGACACAAGACCTTGTCTTGCAAACCCTGGAAAAATAATTTCTGCGGACGCCCATGCCTCCCTCCCCGCGGAAACCAGAATTCCGACTGCACGGACCCCCCTTCTCCCCCCTCCAATATTCCAGGGAGTGACTGCGGTCAACCCAACGAGCTGTCCCTGAATGGCGTCCTCATTATAAACCATGCATCTTCCACTTAATATTCACTGCAGTCAACCTTTCAATGTCTTCAGCTGACCTTCCTAAAAATCACGTGACCAGCCTAACCAATTGTTTCCGTTCTCTTGTGCATTTCATCTCCTGCACACAAGAGACCTTCCTCTCAAACCAATTAATTATAATTTTTTGCGAATGAGGAAATCCAAATGGCAAAGGAATTTTACAGAGATTTTCGCTGATAACGGCAATGGAATATCGCGAATACTCAGTTTCAGCACCCGACCCCCCGTGCCTGTGTACTTGCTAAACTAGATTAAAACGGGTAGTGAAAGGGTTAATGAATAATTAACAGTGCGCATAATAATTCAACACAGTATCCTGTCACCAAGACTGTCAACTGCAATAATATATTCGAGGCTACTGTCAAATGAAAACTTACAAAATTACATTAGCGTACTTATTAACATTACATTAATTAATTACATTCCTAATTAATTAATTAATTAATTAATTCCTTAATTACATTCCTATGCATTCTGACATTATTATACTCTGACTGGTGACACCATTTTTTAAAACCAATTCAAATAATCGTGATTCAGACCCGACCGAACCCACGAAGCAACAGGGTTACTTGACCCAACCCAACCCCGACCCACTGTAGGCTAATTCATTACAATATCTTAAACCATGACTTATTTCTGACCCAGCCCAACCCGACCCAACGGGTCCAACCCATGGGTGTACAGTGTCTACAACATGGAAACACTGAAAATGTCCGAAAATTTCCAGCCTGTTTTTACCCATCGCAAAAAGTCTTTGATGGTAAGTTTTTTTCGATTGTGTTTTCAAATGTCCTTGCGTTAAATAAGCAATTCTTTAATTAAAAGGAAGGAAATCTCTGGCGTTGCAGCTTTCTCGTTTTCTCCCCCCCGCTGGTCTTGGTCATTCTCTAAAAGCATTGACCAGTGGCAGTGCATAATACGCAGTTATTTAAATTCCTTTCATAAAAAACATCGCACACAAACTCCTGTCGGAGGAAAAAAGGCGAGTCTGTGTGGGAATATATTAGCGAATCTCTTTGAAGGCTGCCAGAGAGGCGGTCCGATTGGCCGAGATATCTCTTCTGCTTCGTATGAAGAAGAAGCTCATGTTTTGTTATCTCAAGAGGAGACAGGGGAATAGCCCCCACCCCCCCCCGGGTCTTGCAACTGTTTTCATCCTCCCTCCATCTGCCCCTCCTCCCTTCCTTTTCCTTTCTCTCTCGCTGTCTCTCTTTGTCTCTGTCTGAGTCTGTCTGTCTGTCTCTGTCTGTGTGTCTGTCTGTGTCTGTGTGGTCTGTGCCTGTGTCTCTGTCTCTTTGTCTCTGTCTCTGCCTGTCTCTGGCCGTCTGCCTGTCTCTCTGTCTCTGTCTCTCTTTGTCTGTCTGTCTGTCTGTCTGTTTGTCTCTCTCTCTCTCTCTCTCTCTCTCTCTCTCTCTCTCTCTCCTGTGGTCTTATAGCAGGCCATTGATAAAGTCTTCTGTTGGCTAAATTGCTCGTTAGATCTCGAACAATAATTTCTGGCGACTGAGAAACTCTTTACAAAGCGAGTCCTTAAACCAGAAGCGGATAATCAGCTGCACTGCATGACGGATCTCAGCACCAATGCAATGAAAGGAAGACACAAGTGAAGACAGAAAAAAGCAGAATAAAAGAAGGACGAATGAGACGCGGAAGAGCGCTTTGCCGAGAGTGCAAGATCAAACGAACTTTGAGGCAACTCTATAGTACTAATGCGAAATCTATCGATCAGTTCAAGAAAATCTCAAGACACACTTGTTTAGACGTCGATGATGGCTAACTTTCATTGTAAAGATGATGATTTATGCGTATGCCTGATGATAAATTATCAGATAATAATAATAATAATAATAATGCGATGATGATGATGATGATGATGACGACGACGATGATGATGATGATTATGATGAGGATTATAATGATGATGATGGTGATGATGATGATGAGGAGGAGGAGGATGGTGGTGATAATGGTGATGATGATGATGATGATGGTGGTGGTGGTGGTGCCTTTTAAGGCTCCAATTCTAATATATATTCAGAAGGTTTCGGGAAACGCTATTCCCATTTCCAAATCAAAGTCTGAAGATAGACTCGGTCATTCCAGAGATCAGTCAGAGTGAGAAGGAACGAAGCAGACTAAGGAGTAAGACAACCAATGGACTTAAGAAGCGTGTCTTTAGTCTAGACTCTGGATTTGATCAAAATGCTCAGTTTGCTGGAAGATCTAGCAAACGAAGACAGAGAAACCTCGGAAATGTGGAAAGATGGAGACATTTGCTCCACGAAATGACCTATGAAAGATTGACTGACGAAGGGAAGGAGGAAGTGGGTGACGCGAATTAACGGCAATCGTATTATCGTCAATTTCGCAAAATATTTCCCCAAATTTCAGATTTATTCTGCAAAATATTTCCCCAAATTTCAGATTTATTCTGCAACATATTTCCCCAAATTTCAGATTTATTCTGCAAAATATTTCCCCAAATTTCAGATTTATTCTGCAAAATATTTCCCCAAATTTCAGATTTATTCTGCAAAATATTTCCCCAAATTTCAGATTTATTCTGCAAAATATTTCCTCAAATTTCAGGTTGATAGAAAAAGACTTCACAATCTCGCCCTGTCCTGCAAATTTTCTCCCTGTTAACGAACCTTTGTCTTTCGCTCGCCAGCTTTTGTAGAAACACGAAATTCCTGGAAAATGAACCCCCGTCTCCACCCTCTACACAGCGGAATCGGGACTGGCGAAGGAAATGACCGGTGGACATAGGCGGATTTTATCAAAGGCTATGCATGCTGGGCTTAAGCCTACCCAACTAATCCCACCAAAATAAAAAAATGTTTTTTCCATCAACACCCCAGGTCTGTCGCGTGCGTCGACAAAAACAGCGGCGTTCCCGGTGGTGCATGCACCCCTAGGGGGGGTACATCAGCTGTTGAAAGGGGGTACACTAAAAGTGCTAAAATTGTAAATAATTTTTGGGATTTTCGTTTTAAAAATGTGAAATATTGCCAACTTTACGGCAGCTTAATATAACGGCTGGCTGAATAAACAGATATAAGGCTACAAATGAAAGCGCTATAATAATACGCATGTCCTGATGCGTATTAACCCCTTAACTGGGCAACTATTTGTAACTCAATGTAAAATGGACGAGTGTTACTCGGGGCACCCAGTTAAGGGGTTAATGATCACATGCACAATTAATGACTTCCGTTTCTGATAGCACGTGTTAAGTGAAATAATAAACTTTAAAAAGTACCTAATATCTACAATTCTACATTTTAAACATATCAAATTTCTAAAGTTGATGAATATATTTTTTTAAAAAATAACTGCAAAAAGTGTTGTTTTTGGTCGGCCCTGGGTTGAGGTACAAGCGGCGAAAATTTTTTGGGCGGGGGTACAATTTAAAAAAGGTTGGGAACCCCAGGCGTAGCGTTGAGGGAAGGGGGCTGGAGACAAAGAGGGCCGTCGCCCCGGGAGCGAAATTCTTGAGGTGCGAGAAATTTCAGGTGAGAAATATATAAATATACGAGGTAATAATAAATCATAAAATAGATCGACAAATACATCATTCGTAAAGAATAATTTATCGGGGAATGATATATAAATAGTAAATACTCAACGCGAAACAGCAAGCAAACTGTGTCGCCGACTTTCTGGGAATCTGTCATTGCACTGTGGGAATACGGTACGACGCAGGGGCGTAGCGACGGAGGGGGGTATATCGGTATATATATCCTCAAAATCAGACTACCTTAAAACATTTTATGTTTTTTAAAGATTTTACAAGTGTTTTAAGATTTATCTCCCTCCCCCAAATCACATTATACCCTACCCCGAAATCAAATTCCTGGCTACGCCACTGGTACTATTACGCTTTATTTTGCTTGTCAAGACATTTTGGGGAGAATATAGAGGCACAATAATTCTTCTCCATTGACACTGACGCTACCCCCTCCCATTTTCACCCACCCACCCTACTCCACTGGACGAAAGAGTAAAAACGTTTGAGGATTACAGTGAGTGACGTAATTACTAACAGCAGGATGAATAAAGGAAAGTAAATGCAAAACATATTATATGTCACAGATTGAAAAGGCATTGAGAAAGAATGAAAACTCATCGATGTAAAGTGAGTACAAATGACTCCAATATTGGCCAAAGGAATGAATGTAAATTAGGAATAAAATCGGAGTGGCAGCAAATTAGGAATAAATTGGAAATAAATTTTTGACGGAAATCGTAATTTCTGTAGGATTTTCTCTCTTCGTAGCTATAGCCTGCATTTGAAAGTGACGAAAAACCAGAAGCAGAATAGCCAAACGCCTTCTTCACTGACGTCGCATTTGTCACAAAATGTCTGTCGCTGACGTCATCGTCGTCGTTGTTGTCGACAACGTCATCGTTGCTATCATCATAATCAATAGAAAAATTATCCACAGGCTTGAAAGGCCATCTGTTTAGGGAGTCATACCCCCTGTAAAGCGCCCTTGTATTTGGTTATGCTATGTTTACGGCGCTACATAAATAGTCCAGTATACAATACAATATACAACAAAAACGTTCTGAAAATATTTATTATTATTATTATTATTATTATTATTATTATTATTATTATTATTATTATTATTATAATTATTACTAAATTAATTATTATTATTAGTAGTAGTAGTAGTATATTAGTAGTAGTAGTAGTAGTTGTTGTTGTAGTTGTTGTAGCAGTAGTAGTTGTTGTTGTAGTTGTTGTAGCAGTAGTAGTAGTAGTAGTAGTAGTAGTAGTAGTAGTAGTAGTAGTAGTAGTAGTAGTAGTAGTAGTAGTAGTAGTAGTAGTAGTTGTCATCGTTGCCACTATCACAAATCTTTGATGTTATCAATGTATAAGACTTTCTAAGAAGTTCATTGCACTCTGCAGCTTGTATATGTAAGCCGTGAGAATGACAGATAGGAAACACAACGCTCAAAATGGAAATACTAATCATCCAGCTAATTGACCACATTATCTGCCACGGTGCTTGGCTCGCTCGCCCTTACCCCCTCACCCCATCCCCACCCCACCAGTGGGCTGTACCGTTCACTCAGACTGTCGCAGAAAAACGCTGACCCAAAAAATAAAATGCTAAGAATTTGAGGCCACACACATTCCTTGTTTTGGGCGAATTCTAATTAACCCAACGCATCGAACCCGGATTTCTCGACGCCGCTCAGAGAAGAGCTCACAGGAAATCATCCGAAGCATTCGAATAAGACATGACGTCACATTATCGCCGATTTCACGGTCAGACGATCGATTTTAACGGGGGGCGGCGGGAGGGGGCGGGACCGAGGGGGTCTTAGCCGCGACAAAACACTTTGTCGCCAACGCACGTGACTGACGCCGACAAATGACGTACGTGACGCCGATGGCAGACGATGGTTGACAGTGACGCGTGACCTTCACGAGTGACGTCATTTGGCGAAAATCGCGCGATAGAATAATTATTTCGCCGCCGCCATCTTTGTTTCGTCTTTTTCAGTTATCTGACGGTCGTCTATTGTAGGGCGATGCATCGATGCACGGTTCTCATTCTCGTTCGATTTGGATCGTCTCGCAACCAGTCAAATCAGTGTCACAACCATGCCTGCTAAGGGGAGATTCCCCTCAAAAACTTCAAATTCCCGCCTGCCCACCCCAGAAAAATTCGGCATTTACACAACTTTTTGCATTGAACTGTGTCTCTTCCCCTCCGGCCAAGTCAATTTCTCCCACACCCCCGAAGGCTTGGAGTGTCTGGATAAAACACTGATTCGAATTATTCTGCTTAGATCAGCAAATTCTGCGAACTTCATTCAAATCAGTGTTCCGGAAGAGAGCCAAGGACAACCTTCAATCACCGAATAACTTGATCGGGATGAGAAAATAATGCGCGATTGAAATTTTCGAGAAAAAACCCTCCCCTCTCCCCTCTCCCCTCTTCCCTTCTCCCTTCCCCAATAAAGAAATTCTGGTCATTCGTGAATGCGCAGCAGATAGAGGAATTAAAAACTAGCGGAGATCAGTTTTCATTCCACACTTCAAATCTGGAACAATAAATCGTTCGCGGCGTTTCTGTCCACGTCGCCGAACGTACGTGTGCTTAGATTTCAAGGCATCCCTCGTTCGCCCCTCTTACCGCTCGCCCCCTCCACCACCCCCACCCGGGGCTCCTGAGTGGCACCCGCTTTCAGAGTCCTCAATGATCAGTTCGACGAATCGGAGCTAATGAGATGAGGCATTAGCACAGATGAGTTGTTAGACGGAAACAGAGACGAAGGAAACTAAAGGAAAGAACTCGAAACGAGAGTCGACAGTTGGCTAAAAGGGAAACCGGATACAGCAACAGCGTCGACTGAAACTAAAAGGACAATTTGCAACGAGAATAACGACTGACAAGACGGAACAAGACGGAAAACAAGACGGAAATGACCAGACGGATTCAACAAGAAGTGGAAGCGGAAGAAGAAGAAGTGAAAGAAGAATAGAAGGAAGGAGAGGAAGAAGAAAAGAACAACAAGAAGAGAAGAACGTAAACAAAAAGTGGACGAAGAACTCGAACAAAAAGTGGAACAAGAACAAGAACAAGAGCAAAAATTGGAGAAGAACAAGAACAAGAAGGAGAAGTAGGAGAAGAAGGAGAAGAAAAAGAAGAAGAAAAAGAAGAAGAAGAAGAAGAAGAAGAAGAGAAGGAGGAGGAGGATCTTTCTTTCTAAGTGATGTTAACGAGAACTGAGTGATTGTCCATTGAGATTGGCCGCTTTAAAACTGAAGCGACGGTAACAGACTAACAGCATTACCGAACGCGACATCTTTCGTGGCATAACGAGAGAAAGCCCGACCTCTTACCGGCGACACGGGGTCACAGAGGTCATTCGGTTCATTTCTACCGCCGCAGATGATGAAATCAATGCGCCGCACACGATAGATTCTACACTTGTTGCTCCAATGGACGTTAATTTTCTCTCGTGGCTCGGTCGGCTGAGCAAAGACGCATTCGAAGCGTTCGTGTGATAATTTGCACCGAATATATATTGTGTGATCTCTCGTTTGGCAGCGAAAGATGCAAGGACCGCACTTTGCTACCTGATTCTACCAGGTAAGCCAAGGATTCAACCGAGAAACTGTACAGATTTACCGGTAAATACGGAAACAGTTTATCAGCGATTATATATATTATATATATATATATATATATATATATATATATATATATATATATATACATATATTGACCTATTCTGTCACCGAATGTCCCAACTATAGCAAACAAAACACGAAAGAAGCGGAGACAGGCAGACAGGGACAGACAGAGACAGAGACAGAGACACCGTAAGAGAGAGAGAGAGAGATGGATGGAGAGAAAGACAGACAGAAACACAGCGAGAGTGAGAGAGGAGGAATAAGAAGGAGAGAGAGAGAGAGAGAGAGAGAGAGAGAGAGAGAGAGAGAGAGAGAGAAAACAGGTGGAAGGAGGGATAGAGAGAAAATGAGAAATGAGAGTCAAACAACGTTTACGGAGCGCCTACAATAAATTTTATGTTGGCCGACGGCGAAGAGCACAGCAGAAGAGTTTTGCTGACCAGGAAGCGTCATCGGGAAGAATAAATCTCGCCGATTAGACTCCAATCGTCCTATCCGGATATAAATTCGCCGCTGAAATTATGCGTTCAGGCGCATTTATTTATGCCCCTTGCATTCCTTTTGGTTACGGCGGGGGTGGGGGAGGGGGAAGAAGAAGGAGGAGCGACACCGTGCTGCACACCCAATGACCGTGTCTTGACGAGAGGAGCGAAACGATAAAAGAGAGAAAATGGAGGAGCGAGTGAGGGAATTCGGGAAGAAAGGAAAGAAGGAAAGAAGCACAGATTTCTAAAATCTCCATCAGCGATGGATAATAAGTGCAGTGGATGGAATCGGACGAATCTGGGATATCCTTCGGTCTCTTGGGTCGGATTCTGGGATATCCATTCGCTCTTTTCGGCGTTTCTGACTTCAGAACCGGGGATATTTTTACACCCCCTAACACTCCCAATTTGAGACCGTTGTTTTTTATTAATTTATTATTTTTTAATATATTTATTAAGCAGGTACTATTCTCTTAGAGCGCTATATAAATTCACGAGATTTTGCTTAGTTACTTATCGATAGGTTGAAGGTTCTTTACTTTAACTAAGTCACTTTTTTCTCTGTCTTGCGCTTTATGATCTAGGATAGATTAATTGTTGATAACATTTTCATATGGTTATCGTCAAACATCCATATTTAATATGTTAATTAAAGATTAAAAGATATATGTTTCTAGTTTTGCGGAAAAATCGGCGATTAATTTCGATAAGATGGTAAATCGTAAAGACTGGTTTAGGCAATTCAAAGACAGACTTAAAAACGATTAAGTCTAAAAAGGTTTCCAGAATACCATAAGATTGGCGTTATTGAACGCCATATGAGATTTTCCTGGAAGAGCAGAGTATCAGAGACGGATTAACGCGACTGCGATAAGAGAGAATATTCTAGCGTCCCTGATTGAAACCGATTTGATTTTTATTCCTTGCAGCTGGTTTCACTGCATGGATTCTAATACTTTGGTTTAGATGACTATACGATTCGTTATGTTTAATTGGAAATTCTAGTCATAACTCCACGTTGAATGAAAATATGGCAAATATATTAAACAGAATTATTCTTATTTTTGCCAAATCAGACAAAATGAGATAAATATATATACTGAAATTTCTTGAAATTTATCTTTTTAAACATTTCTCTCATAACATACCATTTTTACGCGTCTTAACGCCTTAACCGTATATTTAATTGTAACTCAATGTAAAATGGACGGATATATCCGGGATCCCCAGTTAAGGGGTTAAAGACCACATGACTACGGCTAAATCGCTTAACCGCCAAGTTTCCTCTAATCTAGCTAGAGATTCCCTATTGTTAGTGGAGTTTCAGAGCAAAATGGTCGGAATACGCTTTTCTTGCGTTATTGTGAAATAAGATTAATTTTTAAAAATACTACAGCATAAAGTCAGGGTTCCCCCCAAACTTTTTGGAACTGCGACTCATTTCAGCGGCTTTGTAATATATGCCGCGACCCTGCAAACTTATTGTCAACTAAAATTTGATAAAACACTGATCATTTTAATATAAGTTGTGTATGGAGGATTGCAGGAATATGAATTTCTTAAAACCTAAGCTTACTTGCAACTTTCAAGGCTTGTGACTTTGTGGCAGACTTATTGGTTAGAAAATGACACTTTTGAATCTAATTTCGCGCTGCCCCGTGAACCACTAGACTGAACCCTGCGACCTACTTTTGGGTCACGACCCACAGTTTGGGAAACACTGATATACAGACTACAGAACTCGTTTTACACTCCCTGTTTACGGATACAGGGCTGTACATAGGACGTCTTATTAGGCGCCTTTATATTCCATTATCTCGCTTACCCCATTCCCACTGGTATCACCCCCTCCCCATCCTCGCATCAAATCCCACTTCTAACCTTCACATCAATTCTTTCGCGTCTCGTCTGCTCGTCTCTCTACGGCGACAGCCATGGGATGTCAGTCATCGGACTTTGTCTGTCTGTCTGTCTGTCTGTCTCTCTTAGTTTTGCCTTTTGTCTGTGATAGTTCTTGTCTGGTCTGATTTCCTGTCTGTGATATTTAATTTCCTCGATAGTCTTTGGTTTTGTCAGTTAGCGTACTACTTATCTCTGCTCCCTTTTATCTGCCGTGTTCTTTCTGTTCTTGTTCGCTGTTCTTCCCGACGGATGCTTCGACAACCACCGGCTGCGTTTTCCCGCCCAATACTTGACAATATTCTGTCGTTCTTATCGTGCATATATATATATATATATATACTTTCAAATAAATAAATAAGGAAATAAATAAAATAATCCGGCCAATATCTACCCCCTTTGTTCCCCTCTGTCTGTCTGTTTGTCTTCTCAAAATTCTTCTTTTAACTTGTTTCTAATATCTACCCTCCCCTCTTTTCCCCTCTGTCTGTCTCGAAGTTCTTTTTAGAACTTGTTTTTCTGGTGATTTCCTCCCAGCCCGCCTTCAGCTTCCGTCCCCAATCTGTTTCTCTCTTCCTTTTCTTGCAAATGCAGTTGAGTGTAATCGATATGTTGGCGTCATTGAGAGCAAAATGAACTGATCGCCCCATCAGACGGCGACTCCTGGGAGCGCTGAAAATGCAGGACAAGAAAATGACGGACAAAAATGTCAATATAATAATAATAATAATAATAATAATAATAATAATAATAATAATAATAATAATAATAATAATGTGATTTTAAGTGGTTTAGGAGGCTAAGTAAGCCTGTGTGAAAACCACTCTGATGATCAATAACTGGAAAATGCCGGACTGGAAAATGACAGACGAAATTTCAGGAGTGGAAAATGCCGGACTGGAAAATGGCGGACGAAATTTCAGGAGTGGAAAATGCAGGACTGGAAAATGGCGGACAAAATTTTAGGGGTGGAAAATGCAGGACTGGAAATTGGCGAACCTGTTGCCATTTCAATACAGAATTACAGCGTCTTTGAAAATGTGTGCATACAGAAATAATCGATGTCCCTAGAGTTTAGTTTGAAGCCTGAAAGCCAAGAGGTGTCCATTGGAGGCTTCGTGCAATGTAAGATTACAGATTGAAAACTAATTTTAAGCAATTTAAAGTCCCTACTTCTTAAAAGGTAGCCCGGCACGGCCTATGGCGGGCCGGGGTACTTTTAAAATTACCCCGGCCTGGGCCGACGGGGCGGATAAGAGTGCGCCGCCTATGGGAGCAGACCAAGGCCAATGCTGGGAGTGAATTCCATATTCTCGGCCAAGCCACTGAAAATCCACGCTTACGAAGAGTGGTGCGACTGCGCGTTATCCGAAGAAATCAATGCGCGCAATTCTCAATTGATTCTACTAAACACAATTACGTGGTTGATGCATGCATCCGAGTGTACCTGGTTGAGAGTGACCCTGATGATTCTGGACAGGAGATACCAGTGGAGGTTCAGCGCAGGGGGGATGAGTGGGTATTCCACCCCACCGGACTTCTTTTTTTGCGTGTCAAACCTATTTTGGGGTAAAGGTATATAGTAAAACTACAGGGAAAAACTGCGGATGACCATTTTTTTGCTTGTCAACCTATTTTCGGTAAAAGTGTAGTAAAATTAGAGAGAGAAAACCCCTTTTGTCAGTCGTATTCGAGGCAAAGTTTATTGATTTTTCATTTTCTTTTCACCTCCTTCCCCTCCCACCAAGAAATCCTGGAACCGACACCACTGAGAGACACGATTAACTATAGTGCTGTGTTTAACCCCTTAACTGGGGATCCCGGATATATCCATCCATTTTACATTGAGTTACAGTTAAATACACGGTTAAGGGGTTAAGCTTAGCATTTGCGACTGTGCGAATACCGTACGTAATTTTTAATTAGCCGGACATGGTCGATCATCTTCCTTTCTCTTTCAGGGCAGTGAAGTGTTAGAGATTATTCTAGAACACCTCAATCTCACGTTTTTGTCCATTAAAAGTAGTGTCTAGGCGGGGGGAGAGACTGTCTGAAACAAATTCTAAAATTAGCACTGTAGAGAGAGGTCAACATTCGATTAAAAATGCCATAGGCATGACGTGAGAATACAGAGGCATTAATTTTCAGACTTCTTCATTTACCAAAAAAATGTTGTTAAGCTTTATATTCCTTTTATTTTTCAATGTTCCTGGTGTCCTCATTGTCTGTCTGTCTATCTATCTATCTGTCTGTCCGACTGCCTGCCTGTTTGTCTGCCTGTCTGTCTGTCTGTCTGTCTGTCTGTCTGTCTGTCTGTCTGTCTGCCTGTCTATCTGTTTAGACTGTTTTCCCTTAGGAATAAATGTTTCATCGAGGATTGGCAGCGTAATGAGAAACACAATTCGACAATTTTACTTTCATCATCTTAATTTCTTCGGACAGACAGACAGGCAGACAGACAGATAGACTTACTTACTTACTTAATGAATTACCGAGTGACAGCCAGAGAGGCAGGCATTGAAAGACAGACCAACAGACAGACCAACAGGAAGACAGATAGGCAGACAGACAGGCAGAGAGGCATACGGACAATGCATAGGAAGACTGTTCAGACATCTCAACGTGACTTGGTGTGGCATCTACTATCGGTGTCTCTTGTGACGTCACTGATTAGGATGCAGCAGAGCGTAACGGACCTGGATTAAAAACCTGTTTTTGGAACTTTAAAAAATTCCGAATACTCGTGCATATGCAAAGAAGTACATCCACAGGTCAAACTGAATCGTGCGTACATAAATGTACTGTGTATATATACAGGGTGGCGCCAAAAAAATCGGACTATATTAAATGCAAACCTAAATGTGACTAACTAGTCCGATTTTTTTGCGCCGCCCTGTATATGTATTCCACTGGTTTGGCGAATAGATGGAAAAGATTGCTGCCAGTCAGAACAACTGGTGAGACAGTTAATTCGCCGTCCTCGGGGTAGAATGCAACCGGTGTATGGTGGTTAGATGTTAACAACACAGGCTGGCGGTCAGCAATTTCCGATCTCTTTCATTTTGTCTTGACCTTTATGGGTTTGAAATGCTCCTGCCGTTCAAATGGGAGAATTCGCTCATGCAGGTCAACGGAGATAACAATGAAGTCGGGTTTAATTGAAAGAGACAGAAAGACAGGCAGGCAGACAGACAGGCAGAATACAGACAGGCAGAATACAGACAGACAGACAGACAGACAGACAGAGAAAAAGACATACAGAGAAAGAGTATAGACAGACAAGCAAACAGACAGAGAGGAGAGTGAGAGAGAGAGAGAGAGAGAGACAGACAGACAGACAGAAAAAGACATACAGAGAAAGAGTATAGACAGACAAGCAAACAGACAGAGAGAGGAGAGAGTGTGAGAGAGAGAGAGAGAGATGGATGCAGAAAGATTTCACCTTTTACGATTTCCCTACCTGGAGGCGGAACTTTCAAGAAAACCTTTGTCCGAAGAACTACTTAAATAAGAACCGAAATGATAGGGAAAATAATGAGATTAACACACTTAAGACCATAATACGACTACTGTGCAGTGTAAATGAATGCGCCAAAGATAATACAGGCAAGGCATACCACTAGAGGACAAGAGGACAGGGAATGGACTTACGAGCGTACAGTATACAGCAAGATGTGAATAACACAGCACATAATATAAATGAATGGCCGTGTGAAACTGAACCATTCCAAACCTTGATCATCATCATCACCATCACCATTATTATATTGTTATTCGACGGGCACCGATTGTGTCTCTGGCCGATTATCGGCTGCCGATTATCGGTCTCAACTCTCAAGGCTTACTATGTTGTGAAAGTTCCGTGGAAGGCGACTGCGTTGAATCTATGGAGTGTCACGCATTGTTTATTCTAGGTCTTCTCTGGGGGATTTCCCTCCCCCAAAGTTTTAAAATCCCCCCAAATTTTTTATATGTTGGCTGGGGGATGGACATTTCCCCTCCAAAAGTGTGGAGACTCAGACCGTGTCTCCCCCAAACATTTCAAAATCCCTCCCAATGTCAAGGTGGTTAGAATAAACACTGAGTGTCACGGATATTCGTTGTAGGAGAAAGGCGGCCTCTCTTTCATCTCCAGATTATTATTATTATTATTATTATTATTATTATTATTATTATTATTATTATTATTATTATTATTAATTCAAAGCTTCGTAAATAAATGCCTACGGAAAATCGCAGGGATCTGGTGGATGAACAAAATCAGGAATGAAGAACAATGGAAAAGACATCACAAGAACCGAGAGCTGAAGAAATCAGGAAAAGGAAATGGAGATGGCGACTGGGGAGGACATACTCTTAGAAACCCGACTGAAAACGTCACAAGACAAATGCTCATCAATCGATACAAAAAACGATCGATATTTGGTCTTCGATCTGTCATCGAACGCTGATCGGTTTTGACGGAAATGACACTTAAACAGTCGACAAGGTAAGCAGAAAATATTGAGTGCTTGGGTGTGTGTGTGGGGGCAGGCGATCGTTGTCTCTTGACGGGCAAGCGTCTCTAAGTAAACTCACTATACCACTAAACATACCGGTAAATGGCTTACGAGTCTTAATACCTGAAGTCATTAAACGCTAGAAATATCAATATCATACTAGATCTTTACCATACTGTCTCTCTGTGTGACCGTGTCTGTCTGTCTGTTTGTCTGTCTGTCTCAATCTTTCACAGTGTCTCTCTGCCCTTCTGTCCATCCGTCTGTCTGTCTGTCTCACTCTGTCTGTCTACTGCCTCTCTGTCTGTCTCAGTCTTTCTCTATGTCTCTCTGACCTTCTGTTCGTCAGTCCGTTTGTCTGTCTGTCTTTCTCACTCTCTTTGTCTCTGTCTGTCTGCCTGTCTGTCTGCCTGTCTGCATCTCTCTCTCTCTCTCTCTCTCTCTCTCTCTCTCTCTCTCTCTCTCTCTCTCTCTCTCTGCAGAAAAAGCGTTTGGACGTCGTCGGCTTTAGCAACGGAGATCAGACATTCTAAATATATTTGCGAAATTCTTCTTTATCTCGGTCCGCGCTTGCCCCAGACGCCCCGAGGTCCGCGGATCGAATCGTCTGCCGTCGCCGTCGCCGCCGCCGCCGCCGTCGATAACCGACATAAAGCTGAGCCTTTGCAGAGAAGAGAAGGAAGGTCTTGATACCTCTCCCTCTCCTTCCCCTCCCATCTCCTGCCCACTCCCGGTCAGGACTTCCTTCGTTGAGGAGGGACTGGTTGTGGGAGGATAAGGACGAGGGGGATGGTCTCAGTCAGTTGGCGACATCTAGCGGAGGAAATCTGCCGTCAAGTGAAAATATGGCGATAAAGTCTTCGATCGTAAGAAGAAAGAGTGAACGGATATAATCTATAGAGGGAGTTTTTTTGTATCTCTTCGATCTTTCTTCTGCTTATCTATCTGTTCATTCGTTCATTCGTTCATTCACTCGATCCGTCGTTCATTCGTCCAGCCATTCTGTCTGTTAGTCAGTACGCAAAGCATTCTTCTGCAATGAACCATCAAATGAGTGAGTTGAGTGAGTGAGTGAGTGAGTTGAGTGAGTGAGTGAGTGAGTGAGTTGAGTGAGTGAGTGAGTGAGTGAGTTGAGTGAGTGAGTTGAGTGAGTTGAGTGAGTGAGTGAGTTGAGTGAGTGAGTGGGTGAGTTGAGTGAGTTGAGTGAGTTGAGTGAGTGAGTTGAGTGAGTGAGTCAGTTGAGTGAGTGAGTTGGGTGAGTGAATGAGTTGAGTGAGTTGGAGTGAGTGAGTTGAGTGAGTGAGTGAACGAGTAAGAATTTTCATCACAGGGCTAATCAGAAATAAAATTCCATTTCCACAAAGCAGACCATATTATGAATTTAATTTATTATTATTAATTTTAATGTTATTCACCAGACGATATTAGGGGGGGGGTCATGAAGACGACAGGAGATTGGTACCACTCTAGAGCAGGTCGCTGACGCAACCTTCCACTCGCTAGATGGCAGTGGTAAATGAGGAGCAGCTGAGAAGCTGCGAAGGTAAAACGCGGGTCTAGACTCTAGACCAGCGGTTCTCAACCTTTATAGTGCTGCGAACCCTTCAACCCCCATGATGTGGCGACCCCCAACCGTATAATCACTTTCGTTCATAATGTAAACTGTTGAAAAATAATGATAATTCTACAACAATTAAAATGTTTGAAGTCATTCTAATTCAATTGTCTGCAATGTTCTATCCTCGAATGGCAATTCTAGTTTCTAAAAAACCTTAGTAACTATCAATGGGAAAATTTTGTGCAATTATAAGTTTTGCGCATCAAAAAAGAGACAACCCCATATTTTCGAAGGCTTCAGGCGACCGCTGGCAAATCGTCATTCGACCACCGTCGGGGTCGCGACCCACAGGTTCAGAACCGCCGCTCTAGACGTATGACTGGCAAACTACTCTAGATTAATGACGTAAGCCAACTGCGTCCTTGGTTACCGTAGAAACCAGCACACGGACCCTAACGCTCGAAATCGAGCGTGGAAAATGTGAAAACACAGTGAAGGTGCTAAGTCATTGTAAGTTGATTGTATATTCCATCAAGCAAATTCGCCGGAAACAAACGCATTTTCCATTAATTATGGAGGGATTAGAAAAACATCAGGACGATAATCTCGGCGGTTATTCGGTCCGAGTGAGCTGAGAATTCTGTAGCGCAAGACAATTAGTTTTACTGGATTATGTTTCTCTCTCAGATGGAATTAAGGCATTCGCAATCAATGATTCATAATATTATATTCGACGTTGACCGTTTACTAATGTTTTCTATTCTAAGTTGGAGGACTGCATTTATGATGACTAACTGATATTGATGAAAGTCAAATGTAATTTGCTCTTGCGAAATTATTTTATGATTAATGGATGTGACGTGATGTAATGGTAAGCAAGTAAGTAAGTAAAATCTCGTGGATTTCTATAGCGCTTTAATTGGAAAGCAGCACAACAGTAGCTGTTTATTCTTAGGCGCTCAGCCTTTCTTGAAATAGCCGCAGAAAGGTAAGAGATCAGTCAGGCAATATAGTCAACTGCCGAAGGGCAGTGAGGTAATGGTAACCTGGTCGTTCGGCCTAACGAATATACACGGGAAAGGCGGACTATACGGGGCAATATATAGTGTAGAGTAGTCTCAAGGCAGAAGAAGTGCGCTATCGTGCTTATTATAGTCAAAGTCTAGAATTATGCGCTTCTTACAGAAGCTCTTCTTTAGAGGCAAAGACTGAGATGTCAACAGAGAACTCAGGCGATGACGAGGAGGTCCACAAGAGAAGGTTCATAGATTGGAAAGAGGAAGAATAAAAGGAGGAGGAGGAGGAGGAGGAGGAGGAAGAAGAAGAAGAAGAAGAAGAAGAAGCAATAGTAGTAGTAGTAGTAGTAGTAGTAGTAGTAGTAGTAGTAGTAGTAGTAGTAGTAGTAGCAGTAGTAGTAGTAGTAGTAGTAGTAGTAGTAGTAGTAGTAGTAGTAGTAGTAGTAGTAGTAGTAGTAGTAGTAGCAGTAGTAGTAGTAGTAGTAGTAGAAGAAGAAGAAGAGATAATGAGGAGGAGTAGGAGGGAGGAAGAGGAGGAGGAGGAAGAGGGAAGAGACGAAAGTGCGTGAAGGCAAAAGTATAAAATGATGATGATGATGATGATGATGATAATAATAATAATAATAATAATGATGATGATGATGATGATGATGATGATGATGATGATGATGATGATGATGATGATGATGACGACGATGATGAGGAGGAGGAGGAGAAGGACAAGAAAACAAATGTGGGAGAGGAAGCAGACAAAGAAGAAGAAGAGGAAGAAGATCGATAGTTTCAAGCGACAGAGCAGAAGACGATGCAGCGGTTCGTGACGTCATTCATCAAAGACGGAGCGTTGTTTCAGAAGCGAAAGTCTTGTGTCTAAATCACCGGTTCTCTCGAATCCGCCTTTTCACCTGCAATATCCCCGGTAACAAGTCATCCATCCACTCCGCCATCCACTCTAATCCACTCGTCCATTCTTCCGTCGTCTCCCCTCCTCCTCCTCCTCCTTCTCGAGTCCCGCAAACACCTGCTGTCAATCCTCCGCCGATCGGTCACGTGATCTCTCTTCCGCCGACTTCCGTAATCTCTGCCATCGGTAACGCTGAACACCGGATTTAGACACCCGATGCCGTAGACCCACTCCTCCTCCTCCCCTCTCCTTCCCTTACGACGACCCCCTCCCTCCCCCCCCCCATACACCAGTGAGGCTCAATAACTCCCGCATACAAGAAACGTCCCCCCGCCACGCTAAGGATTCCGGCGTTTCTCGCATCCAGGTCACATGTCACCGCTACTCGCACGTCATCCCCTCCTCCTCCTCTTCCTCTTCCTCCTCTTCCTCTTCCTCTTCCTCCTCCTCCTCCTCCCTCTTCACCGCCGATGCACTGGAAAGAACCAGAAACAAGAATCGCGTCCCGTGTTCGGAACTGAACTTCAATCGAAATTAGCCATCGATCATTCAAATAAGATATTAAATCTCTCTCTCTCCCTCTCTCTCTCTCTCTCTCTCTCTCTCCCCTCCCCTCTCTCTTTCTTTCTTTCTTTCTTTCTTTCTTTCTTTTCTTTCTTGATTAAAATGGAACTAAGATGGCACCGGTTGGGCGCTAAAGATATTGCCTATAATGGGGGCGGGGGTGGAGACCGCGGCTCCAGATGTGGGCCAACGGTCTGTCTGCAGATGGACGCCCCGTGGGGACTTTAACCTTTCAGTTTTTTAAAATGTCTCTAGCAGGCACGTCGGAACGAATTTTCAGCAGCGGATGCAGATTTTCTCAAGATAAAAGTTGTGACAAGGGGAAAACTTTACTTAACCCTCCTAAAAGACCTTGACAAGCAAAAATTAGGTTGTCCCTCTTTCTTCTATTTAAAAATCCACACAAACAAAAATTTTTAAAAACAGCCTTATCTTCCATGGGTGCGCTGACCTGATTTTTTTCAAGGGGTGCAGCTGCACCCCTACACCCCCACTTCCTACGGGCCTGGTCTCTAGTTATTCTTATGATTCTATTACCGCCCAACTTCTGCATAATTGCTATGACGGAAAAGACTGGGGGCGGGAGGGGGAGTTGGTCATGACCCCAAAATAAAATTCACACGACTTCAACGATTTGTCAAATAGCGGGCGTGCACAAGTAATCATGTCTGTCACTGGATATGAGAGAGAGAGAGAGAGAGAGAGAGAGAGAGAGAATTTTATGTGTCCATCTAATGTCAGAAACTGGCAGATGACCGCATGAATATCTAATATTTCCACAACGAACAACTGATTTCTGCGTGAGATTTGAGTACGGAGTTACTTTACAATAATGTGATTTAAAGTGGGTAAGGAGGCTAGGTAAGAAAACAACTGTACAGCTAGTAACTTTCCACATCCAATAACCTAGTTTTCCGAGATAAACTTTGAATCCATTTACTGTTTCAACTGTCATTTCCACCTCGTCCAAACTGTTCCATTTTTGTCCACAACCTTGCACTAAAAAAATTTCTTTCTTGGATCCACCCTCTGCTGAAACAATTTGCATTTGTGGCCTCTCGGGCTGCTATAGTGTGCCAATGTAAAGAATTGATCATTTATGGCCCATCTACTTTCCCAGTCATTATTTTGTAAATACTGCAGTGGAGTAACCAAAGGGGGTTGGAGGTTAAAACCCCCTCTGGCTGCCGAAAATAAAATATTTTAATGAGTTTCTATGCAATTTTAATATTGTGACGCGACTCTGAGGGCCAACCCCACCTTGGCTAAAAAAATGTAACGATTTAAGAGGCGAGGACTTTTTTTTTTGTTGTGCTTGTAAGGAAAAAACTAGAGGTGATAAGGATTTCTTTTTTGTCAAGATTTTTACAAAATTAGTCACGGTGAAATCCAAAAACCAAAACCACCCCTTCCGAAAATCCTGGCTGCGCCACTGAAATACTGTAACGCCAAAGCAAAAAGGGCCCTGGAAAGAGGCGTTAAAAAACATCTAAACCCAAACGAAATCTATACTAAGATCGTGCTAACGAAGCATTCTGTTCTTGATTGAACACATATACAAAGACGCTAATATGACTCGACACAATGAACAATACAGCAGCAGGGCATGATGTCCCCTGGAAAGAGGAAGCCAGGTCGACCGCAGATGGAAAGACGTCGACACGGGAGAGTGGACGGCGATGAAACTCACGCAACAGGAGATAGAGACAGTTGGAATCATATCACACGTTCTGTCACCTGAACTTCATACGATTACGATGAAAGAAAGAGGACACGATGATGATGATGATGATGATGATGATGATGATGATGATGATGATGATGCAATAGTGGTGGCAGTAGTGGCAGCAGCAGCAACAGCAGCAGCAGCAGCAGCAGCAGCAGCAGCAGCAGCAGCAGTAGTAGTGGTGGTGGTGGTGGCAGCAGCAGCAGTGGTGGTGGTGGTGGTGGTGGTGCAGTGGTGCAGTGGTGGTGGTGGTGGTGGTGGTGGCAGTGGTGGTGGTGGTGGCAGCAGTGGCAGGTGCAGCAGTGGTGGTGGTGGTGGTGGTGGTGGTGGCAGCAGTGGTGGCAGCAGTGGTGGTGGTGGTGGTGGTGCAGTGGTGGTGGTGCAGCAGTGGCAGCAGTGGTGGTGGTGGTGGTGGTGGCAGCAGCAGCAGCAGTGGTGGCAGCAGCAGCAGCAGCAGTGGTGGCAGTGGTGGTGGCAGCAGCAGTGGTGCAGCAGCAGCAGCAGCAGCAGCAGCAGCAGCAGCAGTAGCAGCAGCAGCAGCAGCAGCAGTAGTGGCAGCAGCAGCAGCAGCAGCAGCAGCAGCAGTAGTAGTAGCAGTAGTAGCAGCAGTAGTAGTAGTAGCAGTAGCAGTAGTAGCAGTAGCAGTAGTAGTAGTAGTAGTAGTAGTAACCATTAATATAATAGTGTGTCATTCGTGTTTAAGACTCTTATATTTCGAGTATTCGCAAATTAGATACTAATGCTGGCAGCTCCTTTAATACGCAGCGTTTTCACCGGCGAAGCCTTGCACGTCACGTGACTTTCGTCGAGCCGCGAAAACGGAAATTAACGCATCTCTCTCGCTCTTTCGCCCTGGGTCTGATGACGTCAAGGCGTCCGTCATCGCCGCGTCGTCTGCGCCTTCCGGCGTCTGACGTCATTTCGCGCCAATTTGCTGTCGTCCGCGTCATCACCGAACCTGTCGTCGTTCGAGGTTCGTGATGTTCGCCGCCTAGCGACAGGTTGCGACCCCGAGCGGTGAAAGAAGTCACTATACAGTGAGGAACGTTGCAGGCTTCCTTGGCGACGACACATTTCTTGATATTTGGTACATGGTTAACAGGTAATGCGCTGGAAGAATAATTATATGCTTAAGCGTGGATTGAGATTCTAATTCAGATCATCTGCATTTCGAGTCCAGACATGGACATGGGTCCAATTTTAAACCCAAACCCATCACGATTCGGACCCAACCCAGGAAAGCAATAGGGATACCTGACCCAACCCAACCCAACCCACCGTGATACGTTACAATTTCTTAAACCATTGCTTGTTTTCTTATCCAACCCAACCCACCATAAACATGAAAATTTCCGACCCAACCCATAGATGAACTTTAACCCATGTCCGTCTATGATTTGCATTATTTCCTTCTGCACACCGTTGACTTAAAAAGCTCTGCACGCAGACAAAGACACTGGCTGTCAAGCAGTCAGAGAGGCAGACAAAGAAACTGACAAGCAGAAGTCCCAGCTGAGGAGCATAGTAAATGAACTAAATAGAAAGGGAAACATTTTTATAATGAGACTTAATTTTTAAAATTCAAATCGCTTACCGTTTCTAGCTTTGAAGTCTTGTGGATTGTCTTTCAGACCAAATGTCAGTTTTGACCAAATCCCACGATTTATCCCATCCCAACCAGAATAGGGGTTTTTAGCCAGAGGCGCATATTTAGCCATATATATATATAAGATTTTAGATATAAGATATATAAGGTATATATATATATACTCGCAAAGTCAGAGACTACTGTATATATAGGCCTAATACAGTATATATATACATATATATAACATACATACATATATAATATATTTATAAAATATATTATTTATAACAATATATACCCCTCCCACAAATTTATAGTTTTATACTCCCTCCATAATCAAATTCCTGGCTACGCTCCTGGCAGTAGCAGTAAATTCCCCGTAGCTATAAGCCAATTTACCTAAGAAGCGAACGATTAAAAAGTATTTGGAATCCTTCTATAAATAATTCGATTCTAATTGCGCGAAAAGCCAACGGCATCATATACAACTTCTACGAATGGCAGAACGTACAGTGTAGCGCAGGAATCGGCAAACTGCGGCCTTCGGACCGCATGTGGCCCGCCACCGGATTCCATGCGGCCAGCGAGACCATTTAGAAATATGCATTTACGAGTGGCAGAAAAATATTTTATAATTAAGATAATTTCAAATATTTTACGGAAACATGGCACTTTATTTCAAAATCTTAGAAACGTTTATTAAATATTTGATATTTTGGCAACAACTATCTATTATGATGTTGATTTCGTTAATAAAACTTATGAGAAACTATATTCGGGTCAAAACTTACCACAGAAAATAAACATTATTATTATTATTACAAAAAAACATTATTATTATTATTATTATTATTATTATTATTATTATTATTATTATTATTATTATTATTATTATTATTATTATAGCGTACTGATTATTGTAAAACAGAATCACAGACACAGTTTATGACGTAGGTGAGTATCTTAATTATCTTAATTATAAAAATTTTGGCCTTTTGTATGTGTGACCCGCCTGATGTACAGTAGCACCGCGTTAGGTTTCATGCGGCCCTCAAAAAACAAAGTTTGCCCAACCCTGGTGAAGAGCGTAGACGGCGTATAGAAAGCATTTTCGCTATTAATTAGTAAGCAGCTTGGACGCGGCGGGCGGACAGACGCACGGACGGACGGACGGAGCCCCCCGGAATAGATCCATCAAGGGCTTATCTCCGCCGACCACGCGTCCGCCGAATATATTCGAATTTTTCGGGGTCAGGAACGCAATTAATGGCCATCTGGCGACGACGAAGCGATTCACGCCCGAAGGCAAACGGATTACAGTTACATGGCGCACTTCTTCGACGGCTTTTAAATCGGAGAGGACATTTCCACGAGGGGCAACTGGCAAACAGCCGCCCAAAGGTATAAACCCACTTGACTTGCTATATGCTGTATATGCGCCTAGAACGTACACGGGCCACCATCCAGCAATAATAGCAAGTCGGAGATATGCGTAAATTATTGGTCTGCTTTATTCGGTAACGGTCTCTGGAAGGAACAATGTAATCAACAGTTGGTATAAGAGGCTCTTAGGACTCATACAACAACCCATTATACCAACAACAGCATTCTTCGAGTATTACAACTTATGCTATGAAATTAATGTACCACCAATACCACCACCACCAATACCATCATCATCATCATCATCATCATCATCATCATCATCATCATCATCATCATCATCATCATCATCATCATCATCATCATCATCATCATCATCATCATCATCATCATCATCATCATCATCATTTAGATGTTAGTTCGATGTCTTTGTAAAGCGCTTTTGACTATGGCCTTCGCCAGGCAGATAGCGCTATATCAATTGTCGTTTAATAAGTAAATAAATATCATCATCATCATCAATAATAATAATAATAATAATAATAATAATAATCTTCGTGTGCCATGCATTGCTACGTCGGTGACCATGGATTTCTACTCTTCTCTGTTTCTGGCTTTCCTTATCAGTTCGATGATGTCTTTAGTTCTTGTTGCTTCTCTTGGGTTGTCTGTACCAGCGCAGCCGAAGGGGTTGGGGGTTAAACCTACCTTGGCTGTTTCTCACCGTAGCCAAAGAGGGGAGTTTTGGGGGTTAAACCCCTCTTGGATTTTCCACTAAATTTTTTTATTGCATAAAATATAGTCTTACGGGCTGAAATTATACCTATATAATTCACTTATTAAAGCAAAATAATTGTTGACGAACTTTTTTTACTTGTCAGGATTTTTCCGAAGTTGGCAATCATGTGGATATGAGCCACAACACTCCCTCGGAAAATCTTGGCTACGCCACTGGTCTGTACACAATAATAATAATAATAATAATAATAATAATAATAATAATAATAATAATAATAATAATATAATACTTGTCGCTTGTCGCTATTATAATATATACTAAGAAATGGAATACAAAATAAAAACATGAAAATTGGATTTGCATTTGATATTAAAAATCAACCATAGAAAATAAAGGTGCTTACTGAAATAGAAGCAATTCCTTCCATTAGTTTACCGGCGTCATGTAACCTGTTGTTACCTGCGTCGTGTTTGATCTGTGTTACCTGTCCATTTCAAAGAAAATCGCTCTGACGTTTTATATTGCAAAGCGGTTAAATTATTCGAACTTTCACTCAATAATGTCAGAGGCATAGCCAGGAATTTGATTTCGGGGGATAATGCGATGGGGGGGTATAAATCTTTTTAAAAACTTTGAAAAAATGCATTAAAATTTTTAAAGATAGTCTGATTTTTGGGGGTATATTTGAAAAAATGCTATTAAAAAAGACTGTTGTAAAGATCGTATTTGGACACATCTGCAGAATGAGGATGACAGAATAATAAAGAGTGATGATGGGCAGGTCAAATGGTATAAAAAAAGAGGAAGACCAAAGAGAAGATGGATCGGACATTCTTGAATGGACTGGACTTAACCCAAAATGCGATAACATGGCCAAAAGAAAGGAAAGGGCCTGGATTTATCCGTTGGCTCATTTTACTATGGAGTTGATGATGATGATAAATACACGCCCCTGAATATTGTGGCATGAAGGATAGCAAACTGTCGAAGCAGAGGTCTCTATAATTATAGAAATTATAAAACTGCTACGTTATAAGTTTTAATAATAATCTTAGGTAATTCAAATGTAATCTTTGTCTACGGGTTTCTTAAGTATAAATACCAAAATAAAACTGATAATTATTAATATCATCGTCGCATAAATCAACATTAAACGAAACATACGCATTTTTATTGACCTTCTCTGTCAATGTTTCGCAGGAAGAGGAGGGTGAGGAGGAAGGGGAGAAAGCAGGAGAATGTGAAAATGGGGAGAAGAGGGTAATTAGGAGGAGATGAGGCAGAGGAGAAGTAGAATGAGAAGGAAAGGGAGAATTAAGGCGGATGAAGAGGGGACGAAGAAAGAGAAGGAGGAGGACGAGGAGGAGGAGGAGGAGAGGACGAAGAAGGAAAAAGAGGACGTGGAGGGAGGAGGAGGAGGAGATGGAGGAGAGGTAGGAAGTTTGAGATAGTGGATCAGAGGCGGTCCGGATATTGTGGTCTGTGAGAATGGCGCTCTCGCGTTAAGAGCTAATTTCTCGTCTGTTGTCTCTGAGATCGTTCGATGGATGGATGGACGGAAGGACGGACGGACGTCGGTCTAAGCCGAATGACCGCCGGCAAAGTCAAAGACCAGGCAGAGAGAGAGAGAGAGAGAGAGAGAGAGAGAGAGAGAGAGAGAGAGAGAGAGAGAGATCAGGTCATCAGCGCTGAAGAGGAACAGGCTTTCGATGGAATTTCAGCCGACGACGCCAGTACAATCGATGCTCGGCAAAGCCACAGCCACCGTGTTTATTCTAGCCACCTTGACATTGGGAGGGGGTTGAAATGTTTGGGGGGGACAAGGTCTGAGTCTCCACACTTTTGGAGGGGAAATTTCCATCCCCCAGCCAACATATGAAAAATTTTGGAGGGGAATTTTAAAACTTTGGAGGGGAAATTCCCACCCCCCCCCCAGAGAAGGCCTAGAATAAACACTGCACAGCCAACATCAGAAAATTCACACTTAGGATCTTCGATAGATAAGATTACTCAATTTTTTATAAAGTCCGCCTAACAGCGACAACAGCGGTTGCATCATCGGCGTCGTCGTCATCATCATCATCATCATCATCTTCATCATCGTCATCGTCATCATCGTCGTCGTCGTTACCTACGTTCCAAATTATAAATATTATAAAGAAATGCGATGGAAAATGCAATATTTAAGAAGACCGTGCAAAGCGTAATGCGAACGTGGCACGGTCTACACCATGCACTGTAAGTAAGTATGTGACTGTAAGTATGTGTACGTGTGTCTGTGCGTATGCATCATGTATGTTGGCGTCTATTCGTGTGACTGTGTATGTTTTCGCTGGTCGCCAGTTATCGATGGCCAGAAAGCGTGTTGCCATGGAAATCGCCGCGTTGAACTGGCTGAGAGAGAGGGGGAGAAAGGAGAGAGAGAGAGAGAGAGAGAGAGAGAGAGAGAGAGAGAGAGAGAGAGAGAGAGAGAGAGAGAGAGAGAGAGAGAGAGGTCAGACTCTCCAAAGTGAGGGTCAAGCATGGCCTGTACTTTACTGCAGTACTGACAATCTACATATTAGACAAGAGAGACAGATAGACAGACATAGAGACATACAGTGGAGAGAGGGAGAGACAGACAGAGGGACAGAAACAGACAGACAGACAGGCAGAGGAGAGAGGGAGTTGGAGGGGAGGGAAAGAGACAAGACAGACAGAGGAGAAAGAAAGAAAGAAAGAAAGAAAGAAAGAAAGAAAGAAAGAAAGAAAGAAAGAAAGAAAGAAAGAAAGAAAGAAAGAAAGTAGACGAGGGTAAGCAGTTGTTGTTGGTAAGGAATTAACGCTAGCCTATATAATATTTTCCAGTTCCCAAATTGTTTCCGACTGTAATATCATTACGCGAATCATACGATATCATTCATTATAGGCTGAACAGTGAACAGTCCGATCCTTCTCTTGACTCTCTGCATTGGTGACAATTCTCGTCGCAAGATAGATCCGTAAGCGACATATCATCTCTTGACTTCAGAGTTTCCGTCTCTCTCTAATCTATGTCGGAAAGAGAACCTTCGATCATTGATCGCATTGAAATCAGTGATTTGAGACGTAATTAAACAGTTTCAACGGACGACGAAATGGCAAAATTACCCTCTCGAGGCTCTGGGCGAAAACTGAACGCGATACGGAAGTTGCAAAGCAATCAAAAAGCGCACTTAGATTATTAGGGTCCTAATCAATATCTCCAGGTAAGTATACTTTCGGAGATGAAGAACTTAGTACAGTACCCGGGCTCCCGCTCGCCAGTAGCCGACGCCCTTTCGTCGCTTAGGCCTATACGTCGGGATTCTATGCGTGCAGAACGATCGGACTCTAGTTGAATGATTCGTGATGGCTTCTTGTTTCGTGTTCTTGGCATAAAAACGCACTGGCAATAAAACGCGGCCACTTATCTCTGGCTCGGGATACGTCCAAGACGGTCGTAAAAATGGCGAAATAACAGGAAGACGTTGAAAAGAATCGTTTCATCTTTCGTGCGAGCGTCGTTAATTATAGAGGACTTCTCCTCTCGCTGCCTCCCGTCATGATCTCCGTCTGTCTGTCTGTCTGTCTGTCTGTCTCTCTCTGTCTATCCGCCTGTCTCTGTTTCTCTCGTTCCTGCTGGTATTGGTCGAATTTTGAAAGAAAGATTACAGCGCAAATTGTTGCCATTCGCCGATGGTAGTGATGATGATGATGATGATGATGATGATGATGATGATGATGATGATGATGATGATAAGGTCTGACTGAATGATAATAGAGCGCTCGCTGTTTCACGCCCTAACGAGGTTGTCTTATGCAGATGACACAGACTGACAGAAACACAGACAAGACAGACACACACACAGATACACAGACACACACAGATACACAGACACACACAGATACACAGACACAGATACACAGACACAGATACACATACACAGATGCTCATACAGTATATACTGTATGAAAATCTGATGACAACGTAAGGGAAAAATTTCTAGCAATAAAACGGATTTAGAGCAGAGATGTCCATGGGTTGGGTTCGGTTGGATTGGACTGGACTGTTTTGGGTTGGGTTAGACTTTTTCATATTAATGGTGGGTTGGGTTCAGTGGCGGCTCCACAAGGAGGCCCGGGGGCCCTTGCCCCCTATTGAGTGCTTGGTCCCCAGTGCCCCTGTTGGACCCTATACTTAATACTACATACCTAACAACAAATGGTTGGCCCCTCCATGATTAGAAGTTGCCACCCCAACGCCCCCCCCACCACCACCACTTGCCAAATCCTGGAGCCGCCACTGGTTGGGTTATGTCAGAAAATAAGTCATGGTTTAAGAAATTGTAACGTATTACGGTGGCTCGTCTTTGGGTTGGGTCAGGTAACCCTATTGCCAGCATGGGCTGGATTGGCGATTTGATGGGTTGGGTTGGATTGGGTTTATAAAAAAACGGGCCTATGGGCATCCCTGATTCAGAGTCGACGTTGCTGACCGACTCTGGGGCGGGGGGTCAGGAGAGCAAGAGAAAAGTGGAATGGGAAGAGGAGGAGGAGGAGGAGGAGGAGGAGGAGGAGGAGGAGGGGAAGAGACGGAGGATGAAAAGAATGATAAGAGAAGAACGACAAAGAAGCGACGGAAGCCGATGAGGACTGCAGCGCGTCCTGCGTCGTGTGACAGATGAAACCGAGGCGATAGGACCCGCGGACGATCCGAACGACTCTTGTCCGTCGCCGTCCTGTCCACAGTCGGACTCCTCTCAACCGTAAACCGTCTCCGAAGCGAAGCGGCCATATTGCCCGCCGGCAAACAATGACGCCACCGTCTGGGACGGACAAAAGAAGAGACAGAGAGAGAGAGAGAGAGAGAGAGAGAGACAGACTGAGAGAGAGGTCCGGTGGAGGGGCGCATCGCCGGTTGACTTATGAGGGAGTGACGTCGACTCGGCTGATCTCACAGAGTCCAAGGTCTGCGGCGGAGGAGGAGGAGGAGGAGGAAGAGGAGGATGCGCCATCGAACGAATTTCGCCGCTATCCTCTTTTCTCCTCCGTTGTCCTCCTTTCTCTTCCGTCCGTTGTCCTCCTTTCTCTTCCGTCCGTTGTCCTCCTTTCTCCTCCGTTGTCCCCCTTTCTCCTCCGTTGTCCTCCTTTCTCCTCCGTTGTCCTCCTTTCTCCTCCGTTGTCCTCCTTTCTCCTCCGTTGTCCTCCTTTCTCCTCCGTTGTCCTCCTTTCTCCTCCGTTGTCCGCACTTCTACCCCCGTTCCGTTAGCTTCCTTTCTCCTTCGTTATCCTCACTTGTTATTCTCCTCCCTCTTCTGTTATCCTCCTTTCTCTTTCGTTATCCTCTCTCCTCCTCCGTTATCTTCCTGTCTTCTCTCCTCCGTCCATCCGCACAATGGAATATTCATCTGCATCGATGATCGAACTGAAAATCGCCCAGAGCCCAACGTATTCTTTTTCATATATCACCGTTGGCGCTATATAAATTGTCCATTTGCCAGCTGCTAACATACAGCCCAAAGCCAGAAATCAATCGCCTATATATACACAAACCGTGTCCAGGAAAGGATGAAAATACACAGGCGCTATATAAATATCGATCGAGATCGCTCCTCCTCCTCCTCCTCCTCCTTAGCTAAAATGTCTTACGTGTGTGTGTGTGTGCTTGAGGATATGTTTGTTGGAGCTACATAATTAAATGTAAGACACGCTGGAGCATTTGCGAAAGTGTGTGTGTGTGTGTGTGTTTGTGTGTGTGTGTGTATGTTTGGCCGGTGGCGATATTGACAAATCATATTGCAGGATTTGCGCAAAATAGAAAATGAAGGAGGAGAAGGAGGAGGAGGAGAAGTAGGAGGAGGAAGAAGAAGAGTAGGAGGAAGATGGAAGGCTGTTGGCGTTGTATGGATGCACTAAAATGAAAGGGTCACGGAGGAGAAGGAGGAGGAGGAGGGGGTAAACGAAGAGGGCGAAGAGTGGGAAGAAGATCGTTGGCAGCTAAAGGCTACTGCGAATTCTCGATACTGATCACGTGATCCTAACTGTTCTCGTTTCTCGTTCTTTTCCACGTCGCGACCGGAAAGCGACGTCAGATAAAAGTGACGATTAACGCCAGGAAAACTGGATCGTTTTCATCAACGGACGACGCAATTTCGAACGCTATCTGCCTTCGGAAAAGACGGCAGCAGCGAGGTTGCGCCGAAAGGAGTTGAGAGACCCAGTTGCAATGCTAGGACCGAATTTCTTAACCCCTTAACTGGGTATTTAACTGTAACTCAATGTAAAATGAACGGATATATCAAACTTTTTGAAAGCATTTTTCAAACTAAATAATATCCTCCAGTTTTTTTAACGGAAATCTATTTTGTTGTATCTGCTGTTTCGATTTTTAATCACTTTATGTCTTGAAAACTTTATATTTAACAATAATATTAGAAACCTGTCTCGTTTTCGATGGAATTTCAATTACAAAGAAGACGTAGGACATTTTCATGTCGTTCACTTTTATAATCTCATCCAGTGTTTATTCTAGCCACCTTGACATGGGGGGGGGGAAGTTTGAAATGTTTGGGGGGGACAAGATTTGTCTCTCCACGCTATTTTTGAGGGAGGGGAAATTTCCATCCCCAAGCCAACATATACAATATTTTGGGGGTGGGGGAATTTAATTTTTGTGGAGGGATTCCCCTCCCCTAAATAACAGGCCAAGAATAAACGCTGATCTCGTCTAAGTCCGGACCGTGGTTTTTACTAATTTTTTAGCAAGTAAGGAAAGTTTTTCGAAATAAGCAGAATCAATTTGTCAACTTGAAAGTTTTTTCAATAGAAACTGGGCAAGTAGATGTTCCATATGAGCGATTCTTTGCATAGTATACCCATGCACGAAATGTATAATAGGGTTATATGGGTATTAGTCACAGACTCGCCACGGCAAATAAAGCATACCCAATGTTCGATTTGCGAGGGTTTTAACCCCTCTCTCCACCCCCACCCTACCCAACGGAAGTTGAAACTTTTGCTTTTCGGCTATCTGACCCCTACTTAAGTTCTAAAATTTTGAGGTACTCAGTGACAACATTTTAAAAAAGTGATGCACTTACCGAGATGACCATGGGTCCATTTTTACAACCCAACCCATCAAACCTCCAACCCAACCAATGCCGGCAATAGGGTTAGGCCTACTTGACCAAACCCAACGTAATACATTACAATTTCTTAAACCAGGACTTATTTTCTGACCTAACCCAACCCAACCCACCATAAATATAGAACCGTCTGACCCAACGCAACCCAACCCATCGGCTAACCCAACCCAACCGAACCCAACTCTTGCACTAACAATAGAACCAACCACTCGACAAAACCTGAATACAAACGGTGAACATTTTTTGGATCAACGCAATCAAAAAGTATTCCTTTCGAGAACGCGAAGAAGCTGAGCAGAGACAACCATCGATCAACTTCTATGGCGCGCCACCGTCACAATAATGCCTGCGGCTTGGAAGCAGCTAGCTCTTGCCTGATCAGACTCAGCTCTTCGTCGCCAGCGTTGACTTATAATGTAGTAGACATGGCATGCATTATGCATGCATCGACCCGGGGGAGATTGGTGGTGGTGGGGGAGGAGGAGGTTAGGAAGACATTATCGAATGTGCTCTACAGCAGCTGCTGTCTTGTGAACATAGATTCGATTCCTCCTTTTTATAATTCCATGGCATTTTGAATGGGTTTAAAAAACGAAATTCAGACGATGATGTTGATTGAGTGGTCTTAGTTTTACCGTAAGTATGGCCATTATCGTACTTTTGACCGAAGTCCCGGACGAAGGGCAGTTGCGGTGCGGTGGGTGGGTGGGTGGGTGGGTGGGGGTGGTATCCGATGGGGCTGTCTGTGAAAGGGCCCTGCGAGAGGGTCCTTTTCGTCGAGAAAATCTCCAGAAATAAAATATTTCGAGAAGGTTCTCGAAACGACGGCAGCGACAAAGAAGACACACTTTCAGAGAGAGAGAGAGAGAGAGAGAGAGAGAGAGAGAGAGAGAGAGAGAGAGAGAGAGAGAGAGAGAGAGAGAGAGAGAGACAGAGACAGAGACAGAGACAGAGAGAGAGACAGACAGACAGACAGACAGACAGAGACACGGACAGAGACACAGACAGACAGAGAAAGAAAGAGAGACAGACAGACAGACAAACAGAGACAGACAGACAGACAGAGAGACAGCCAGACAGACAGATCGACGGAGATAGAGAAGGAAAGTACACGGGAGGAGACACCTACACACACACATACACACGCGCGCGCGCAGTTGAGATCCGAATAGGAAACGAGGAGTAATCGTAGGTCTTGACGTGGAAATAAGATGTTAGGAAGTTCGTTACCGCCATTACCGTCACGTTTTTCCTTCCACGCTGTAATTCCAGGGTCAAACGTCGTCGTCGTCGTCGTCGACGTCGTCTGCTCCGCGCAGCAGAGCAATGAATGACGTAGTCGCAGCAGACGACCATTTAAATACATCAGACGATAACCAGCTGCAGCAGCAGCAGCGGCTACAGCAGTCAGCTGCTGGCCGTGTGCGCCAGCAGACGATAAATTACGCAGCTCAAGAGCAGCAGCAGACGACGACAGAGGCTCTTCTTCCATTCGACCAGACGAAGAAGAGGAGGAGGCGGAGGAGGAGGAGGAGGCGGAGGAGGAGGAGGCGGAGGAGGAGGAGGCGGGAGGAGGAGGGAGGAGGAGGAGGAGGAGGAGGAGGCGGAGGAGGAGGAGGAGGAGGAGGAGGAGGAGGAGGAGGAGGAGAAGGGAGGCGGAGGAGGAGGCGGGAGGAGGAGGAGGAGGAGGAGGAGGAGGGAGGAGGAGGAGGAGGAGGAGGAGGAGGAGGAGGAGGAGGAGGAGGAGGAGGAGGAGGAGGAGGAGGGAGGAGGAGGAGGAGGAGGAGGAGGAGGAGGAGGAGGAGGAGGAGGAGGCGGAGGGAGGAGGGGGAGGAGGAGGAGGAGGAGGAGGAGGAGGAGGAGAGGAGGAGGAGGAGGAGGAGGAGGGAGGAGGAGGAGGAGGAGGAGGAGGGGAGGAGGAGGAGGAGGAGGGAGGAGGAGGAGGAGGCGGAGGAGGAGGAGGGAGGAGGAGGAGGAGGAGGAGGAGGAGGAGGAGGAGGAGGGAGGAGGAGGAGGGAGGAGGCGGGAGGAGGAGGAGGAGGAGGAGGAGGTTAGGGAGGCGGAGGAGGAGGCGGAGGAGGAGGAGGAGGAGGAGGAGGAGGAGGAGGAGGAGGAGGAGGGAGGAGGAGGCGGAGGAGGAGGAGGAGGAGGAGGAGGCGGAGGAGGAGGAGGCGGAGAAATTCGTCTCGGAGGAATTTAACTGAGAAGCGGAGGTGATGCGGTCACAAAATAGTTTTTCGCGCAGCGGTGTTCCAGCGTATATTATTGGTTGCCCACTTCTGGTCGTTGCTCGAGTCACCCCATCTATTAGTCGAATATGTAAATTTCCAGTCTCCTCTCCTCTCTCTCTCTCTCTCTCTCTCTTCCTCTTCATGGGCGTCCGCATAAATCTTTCCAGGGGGTGCAAAACAAGGTCTTGTGACGAAAGAAATTAAGAAATTTTTACTTTTTTCATAACTCCACAATTTTTCCAAAGGGGTGCAATTGCACCTCCAATTGCACCCCCTTGAACGCCCCTCCGGACGCCCATGTTCCTCTCCTCTCCTTTCTTCTCCTCTCCTCTTTACGCACACAGCCACACGCACGCACCGACACACATCCCGCAATAAATGGCATTCCGACAATAAAAATGGTAAAGGGCAATAAACACCGTCGTTGCGCTGTCTGCCTGTCTGTCTGTCTGCCTGCCTGTCTGTCTGTCTGTCTGTCGCAAAGAAAGAGATAGGACATGATTAACGCTATCGTTGAGTTCCTATTTCTTCATCTCAGCCAAACGGCCTTTAACCCCTTAACCGTGTATTTAACTGTAACTCAATGTAAAATGGACGGATATATCCGGGATCCCCAGTTAAGGGGTTAAGTGCGTTTTCCAGCGAATCGATTATAATTAAACACATCCCTATATAGGTCCACTGGCCAACATTTTTTTAAAATTTATCTTCATAGCCCAAGAAATGACAACGGGTCATTCAAACTGACCGATGACGGATGACCCATTGAGCCTTTGACCTTTTGACCTATGGTCCACGCACGAACCATGGTTCCTTGACAATGACACATGTACTATCTTCTAAAAGCAGTCTTAAGCCGAGGTAAACTAATGTTGAGCATATTTGATCGAACGTAGAGGCTGATAACTAAGTACAGTAAAACCCTAATTTTAGCCAACCAATGAAGCATGTGACCAAACACGATAAGTAATCGAGAGTAGCGTGCGTCATCGCCGTAGAGTACAGTAGGACGCAAATATTTTCTGTCTTAAAATTTGATGAGTTACGTCACAAAACCCAACGAGCCATTCACGACCCGTCGAGAATTGGTGATCCATGAATGACTCATTCCCATCTCTGATCAGTGGCGGTTCCAAGAGTTCTTGGTTGGCGGATGCAATGAATTTCTAGGAAGTTGGTTGGCGGAGATGAAATGAAATCCCGAAAAAATTTAACAGGCAAAAAAGGGCCATTAACCGTGTTTTGCCCGGCAAATGTAAATAAAACTTCCCGAAAAAGGCCGACAAACAAAGAAAGGTCATCAGCTCTGTTTTGTACACAGATACCCGGCGGACATGTAGCGGCGTAACGACTCGGACCGGTAAACCCCGCTGAAACCCTGCCAAGCAAAAAAGCTCCGTGGGGGGAAGCATCTCCAGTCATCCCCAACGTGGAACCGCCCCTGTCTCCGATATCAGCTTCAAAGCTTCCCAGTTGCTGTAAAACATTGTCTAATAATAATAATAATAATAATAATAATAATAATAATAATAATAATAATATAATAATAATAATAATAATAATATTAATAATAATAATAATAATATAAGTGACGTCATGACGAGGAGCTATTCGGACACAGGACTCAGGGCTCTGTTTAAATTAGCGTTTTAAAACAGTACTTTTTAAATTCCTGGAATATAATTCATGTTGTTCGGTGGCCCTGGAGTCAGTGATCTTGGGGATTAATTTCACCATTCGTGGAACCTCATGCTTACGTTTGTTTCTGCAGTTGAAAGGGGACTAGCACTGAGAGGTCGTATGTTTTGAATTATTAACTTTAACGCTCGGCCTGAATGCTGGTATTTAACCGTCATCTGTGACGCTATCATGGAGTCCGTTATTAATGAAAACAACGATCTTCCTCGAACGACGCGAAAAGCGAGCGGCGTATGCAGTCATTGCTTTGTACAAAGACAATTGCACATCCGAGATGGAACCGTCCACGAACACGGCCCTCGAAACAATCGCTGCCCAGGATCTCACCTTCCTCCGCTCACCGCCGCAGTTGACACCTCCCAAGTTTATCAGATCACTGATCGTCGAAATCTACCGACCATTCATAATTCCAGCACAATGTCCGACTCTCTGAATCATCCGGACCCACAAGTCCGCGTGATTAAGCATATTCCGAAATCAGCTCTTTTCGCTTGTTCTAGTAAATTGACTGATATTCTCGGATCAATTGCTGCACATCCCGAAAATCAAGAACTTTGGCGGGCTATTTTAGGATTCGCGACAACTTTCCTTCGTCAGCCGAGCCGTGCGGGACGCAACCGTAAGTTGTCTCAGATCATTAAAAGTCGATTGAACCAAAGCTCGATCATACAGGAAATCGACACCGCGAAACCTACAAAGCCTCATTGCTTTAAACCTAAACCGAAATCTCCCGATGAAAGGCTAATCGCTGCGGTTACTGCCAAACTGGAGGATGGAAATATTCGCGCCGCCACTCGCATTCTCTGCGACAACGATCACCCGATCGAACCGAGTGCAGACTCTTTCGCCGCATTACTGGAAAAACACCCTTCGAATACATACCAAGAAGAAATGAGGCGCCTACCGACTCCGACCGCAATTACCACCTGCCTAAAAGTCACTGTTCAGGACGTTGAACAGGCAATCAACTCTTTTCCTAAAGGCTCTGCAGGTGGACCGGATGGCTTCCGACCTCAACATCTGGTCGAACTGGTGAAAAACAAAGAGTCGGCGGCGGAATTGTTGAGGGCCCTAACCGATTTCACCAACGTCATCTTGTCCGGAAAATGCCCTCAACAGGTAATACCTATTCTTTTTGGAGGCAACCTGATAGCATTATCTAAGAAATCTGGCGGTCTAAGACCCATTGCTATCGGATACATCTGGCGTCGTCTGGTTGCGAAATGCGCCAACCGATATGCAGTTAGCAAGCTGGCTCCAGACCTTGTCCCAATTCAGATCGGAGTGGGATGCCCAGGTGGATGCGAGGCTGCAGTTCATGCCGCTCGCACCTTCATTACGAATATGCGTCATGACCAGTTATTTGTTAAACTGGATTTCGCCAACGCCTTCAACAGCGTTAGACGGGACGTGATGCTGAGGTCGGTCTACGAACATATTCCTGAGCTTTACCCCTTCATACACCAAAGCTACGCTTACCCTTCAATTCTCCATTTTGGTCCGTTTGCAATAAGGTCAGAAATGGGGCCTCAGCAAGGAGACCCATTAGGACCGCTACTTTTCTGTCTTCCTCTGCAGCCAACTCTACGTTCCCTCCATTCGCAGTTGAAGATTGGATATCTAGACGACCTGACGCTCGGAGGGTCACAGGAAGCAGTAATGAACGATCTTAGCAAAATCATCGAACTCGAGGCTAGCTTGGGGATCAGCCTCAACCGACGCAAGTGCGAAATCTATGGTGAATCTTCTGTTGTCAGCGACTCTTTCAGCGATTTCAGACGCGTCGAGTTTGGCTCTTTGGAATTACTCGGTGCACCACTTTTCAAAGGATCGGCACTCGATGAATCGCTCAGAAAACAATGCGCTACACTCGAAGATGCAATTAAGCGACTCTGCTGTCTTCCTACACAACATGCGATTATTCTCCTCAGATCATCATTTGGAGCACCTAAACTTACCCATCTGTTAAGATGCTCTCCGTGCAGCGAACACCCGCTTCTCGAAGTTATTGATAAAATCATGCGCACCGGTATTCAGAATATCTTGAATGTAGACTTGGATAATACGCAGTGGCTCCAGGCAACTCTACCAATCCGCGAGGGTGGACTTGGATTTCGTGCGGTGTCGACGCTGGCTCCTTATGCTTACCTAGCTTCAGCCGCGTCAACTGAACGTACGAAGTCGGCCATCCTCGGGCCATTAGACACGCAGGATCCACTCATATCGCAGCTGATCATCCAGATCAAAGCACCCTCCTCAATTATTGAATCTCTACCAACATCACAAAAAGCGTGGGAAGGACCCGCAATAGAATCAACACGCAAACAAATCTGGGACAGCTACACTGATCCTTTCAACCGAGCCAGGCTTACCGCAGTCGCTGCCCCACATGCGGGAGATTGGCTGCACGCCTTACCATTAGCTTCCTGCGGCCTATTTCTGGACAACGAAGCTATTAGGAGTGGCGGTTGGTCTCCGTCTAGGTCTTAATATCTGTGCGCCACATAAATGTCAGTGCGGAGAAATCGTCGATCCACGCGGACAACACGGCTTTGTCTGCAGACTGTCCGCCGGCCGTTCTATCAGACATTGCACACTGAACGACATCATTTGGCAGGCTCTTCAAAAAGCCGGTGTCCTGAGCACGAAAGAACCGCTGGGTCTCCTTCGATCCGATGGAAAGAGACCAGATGGAGCCACTCATTCCTTGGGCCAGTGGCAAATATGTGGCATGGGACGTCACATCTGTCCACACCTGCGCCAAATCCTACTTGCATCTGACCTCAAACTCTCTCGGGGCCGCAGCGGAAAATGCAGCAACACGCAAGCATCACAAATACTCCGGCCTTCCCGTCTCATACAAATTTATTCCGATTGCATTTGAAACTATGGGACCACTCAACGCAGAAGGCAGCGAGTTCATCGCCGAAATTGGTCGTCGAATTGCTTGCGTTACAGGAGATCCGAGAGGGCATTCTACTTATTCCAGCGTCTCTCAGCCTGCACACAGCGATTCAATAACATAGCTTTTAAAGGAACCTTTTCATCGAAAACCAAAAACCTGCCAGAGCTGCATTCGTTCAAGATTATGACCGACGTCGAGACGAACGACGTCGAGACGAACGACGTCGAAATCGAAGATTGAATGAGGAGGCGAGCGAACTGTTCATCGTCGACGACAAAACCGCTCGACAGAAGAAGAAAAACCAGGAGGAATACAAAGCAAGAACGCCACCAAAGCAGAGCAAGTTCTCTACGAGAATGAAAACGACATAGCTGGGGTAAATGAGCCAGAAATGCCGAATGAGACAGAGAATGAATCTCCACCTGAAAAATCTGAAGCTACTGAGGAATGGACTGAAGATGAAAAAGACGAAAAGTCTCGCTTTGGAAAAAACATCAAGAAGAAAAAATGAATCGGAAGAAAACGCCAAAAGCGGAAAACCAGAGCAAACTGTTCCACCGTCCATACCAATTATCGACCTGTTGCCTGATGGAGGTCCGGTTGAGCAATACAGGAGCATGACGTCGGCGCCGACAACAACATGGCTAAAGATATATTCACGTCGGAAGAGGCAAGAGCTCGCGATCGAGTTCAGAACGACACGTACAAGGAGGTCAGGATAGCTGCAGAGTCTCGCAGACAGACGAGAAAGTACATACAGACGATTTTTAATCCAGGACCGAAGCTGATTGATCTCTGCGAGACTCTGGAAGGCATCACCCGAAAGCTGATAAAAGAAGACGGTCTCCGTGCCGGTTTGGCCTTCCTGACGGACGTTTCCATTAACAATTGTGCCGCGCAATACACTCCTAACAACGGTGACATGACGATATTCCAGCATGACGATTTGATGAAGGTCGACTTTGGAATCCACTTCAACGGCCGAGTCATTGATTGCGCTTTTACGGTGGCATTCAATTCACGATACGATCCGCTTCTTGCCGCGATGAAGGATGCGACAAACACAAGGATCCGTGAGCGCAGGATCGACGTGCGTATCAGCGACGTCGGAGAGGCCATCCGGGAAGTCATAGAATCTTGGTTGAATTGGACGGAAAGATGTACCCAGTGAAGAGCACACATAACCTGAGCGATCACTCAATGGCGCCGTTCAGGATCCAAGCCGGTAAGACGGTTCCGATCGTCAAGGGAGGTGACACGATCAGGGCGGAGGAAGGCGAGTTCCTTGCCATCGAGACCTTCGGAAGCACCGGAAGGCTCACGTTCACGTCGTCAAGGAGACGTCTCATTACATGAAAAACTATGAAGCCGGTCATGTTCCGACCCGAGTGACGAAATCGATGCAGCTTCTCGGAGTGATCGACAAGCATTTCGGCACGCTTGCGTTCTGCCGTCGGTGGTTCGATCGTCTGGATCAGACCAAGTTTCTGATGGTGCTGAAGAATCTGTGGGATCCGGAAATCGTCGATCCGTATCCTCCACTCTGCGACATCAAGGACCGCTGCACCGTTCAATACGAGCATACTCTCCACTTACAACTGACCCGCAAAGAGGCTGGGAAGACAGCAAAGCACTCGAAAAAACCACCTGCAGCTTCAAAGAAGAAGCCTCAGTCACTGGCGGAAAGAACGATAGCTGAAGCCAAAGCTGTATTTGTTGACATTGATCTGTCGGAGGGAAGGAGTCTGAGGAAGCGGACAGCTGCTCCACCCAGCAATGCTCCAAAGACATCAACGAAAGCTGTCACGAAGAGTCAGGCAGCAGCGCCTAAGAAAGCAAAGGGCTCTCAGGACACGAAGGACAGCAAGACTTCTGCTGTCAAGTCGGTTCAGCCTTAGGACGCGAAGACGCTGTTCAACATAATAATAATAATAATAATAGTTGCAATTAATAATAATAATAATAATAATAATAATAATAATAGCAAGGTTTAAAGTGGTTCAGTGGGTCTGCCCTGTGTGAGAACCACTGTTGTACCCAGGGTGCGATTTGTGACCTGGAGCAGTGGGAGGGAATATGTCGAGCTTGGGGGGGGGATGTAGTTGTTGGGAAATGTAGCAGTGGGGGGATGTAGAGGTGGGGGATGTAGCAGTAGGGGGATGCAGTTTGGCAGTGGGGGGGGCAAGATTTCCCCTTCACCCTCGCAAATCGCGCCCTGGTTGTACCCTTCCAATCTTGTATCCTCTAGTACTGAGGTTTATTTTGAAATCATTCACACTCGTAGCCATGCATTACTATCTTCTCGTCCAAGTAATTATTGTAATATCAAAAGAGCGAGGGCCATTTTGGCCATGTCTGCCTATAGACTGCCTACCTTGGGCCAGGCGAAGAACCGGTCCACCGGTGAGACCGGCCAGCAGGAGCCAGATCGCCGTCCTGGCCTCCATGTTCATCTCTTTCCAAATGAAGGTTCGAACCAACGATTGAATATCGTGAAACTCGAAAACAAGCGCCTGAGAAATCCTCGCCGCAGTGTGCCAATTGGTTGAGATATAGACGAGGTCAGTTATCTAGGTCGGGTCACTCGACGACAGAACGACCCGACCTCTTTGCGGGCCAATTGGAAACGGCAACGAACTCGTGTTTCTAGACAACAAACACAACAGAACGAAAGTCGATTGTAAAAGAACGGTCTTGAAAATCCACAGCGTTTCTAAACAGTATATACCAGTGATATTTCAGTTCGGGAAATAATTTCAGTTTCTATTCAGTTTCAGTTCTTGAATGGAAGACACTGTAGGATTAGCGGATATGCCGGTAGGTGCATGTTTCAGATGCTATCATCAACTTATTATTATGTATGATTTTGTTGCCGCCAGTAGTTGTTCTGTTTCACGAGATGCCAGTAGTACTGATGCCACAGTATGGTCAAGTAGACAAGCAGCAACAGGGATAGGATTAAATTGAAATGACTGGGGATCAAGAACTGAAGCAAAGCGACTTGTGAAATCAGAGAGCATTAGGCCTATGAGCTTTCTTGAACCGCTAAAATGGTGAAGGTGACACTCCAAATTTAGAAGTGATGGCAGAATATATGACATTGGCTGTGAGTCAGTTTGAAGAATGTCAGAGTAATTCGTGCACATTGCATAGTTTTGTGATAAAGTAAGTAGGTAAGTAAAATTTCTTTTACCGGACTGGCGCTTTCAAAATCAAGCTCAGCGGGTAAGTTGTGTATTTAAATCCAAAAAGACCTTTAGAAAATTTTCAGTATTTACTAACAATTTCAGTTCGGAAAATAATTTCAGTTTCTATTCAGTTTCAGTTTTAGGGTTGCCAATTTCAGTTTCTATTCAGTTTCAGTTCGGGAAATAATTTCAGTTTCAGTTTCAGTTTCAGTTAACTGATTTAAAATAATTTCAGTTTCTATTCAGTTTCAGTTCACTGAAATATCACTGGTATATACATATATATACTCTAATATATATCAGTGGCGTAACTAGGGGGCGGGGGACACTTTGTTGACAGCCCCCCGGGCCCCGGGCGAGGGGGCCCCCGAAGAGAGGTCTGGGTTAGGGTTAAGTTAGACCCTAACCCTAGAAACGATGTGCGATGTGATGACGCCCTTTTTTCTTGCTTGTCAGCCCGAAACTCTGGGGCCCCATGTCTAAGATGCCCTCTGGGCCCCCAAAAGTCACGCTACGCCACTGATAACATATACATTATATATATATATATATATATATATATATATATATATATATATATGAGTCAGACCGAATCTGAAATTTACAGTTCCGGACGAAGCCGAAACTGGGTCCGTAATTATTGCAGTCAGGGGCGGTTCCACGTTGGGGATGACTGGGAATGCATCCCCCCACCGCCCCCACCAAAAAGCGCCTTCAATGGAAGAGGGTCGTCTAAACGCGCCATAAAGTGAGATTTTTTTTTCGTTAGAATCTTTAATCCATTAAAAACCATAAGAGTGAAATAACGTTACAGTTTACGGGACTTGGCCGTTTAATTCACGAAACGAAGTGCAGCGTTCACTTCGTCTCGCACTATAATTATTAACAGCCGGAGATTTCGGCACAGATTATTATCGCACAGTGGCGTAACGTGGGGGGGGGGCGGGGGCACTTTGTCGACTGCTCCTCAGGCCCCCGAAGAGGAGGGCCCCCGAAGAGAGGGGCCCCGAAGAGTGGTGTCATACTTTTTTATATGGATTGACCTTTCTTTGTCTGAGGATTTGAGAAGGAGGATGTGTAGGGATGACCTTTTCTTTTTTTGCTTGTCAAAAGTTTTTTGAGATTGGGGGCCCCCAGATCCAGGATGCCCTCCCGGGGCCCCCAAAAGTCACGCTACGCCACCGTTATCGCACCAATGATTGCATTCCACGTGCGGGTCGACTGAAAATGCCGGACTGAAAAATGCAGGACTGGAAACTGACGGACCAAGTGGCACGGCCTGAAATTGCAGGACAGGAAAATGACGGACCAAGTGGCAGGGCATGAAAATGCAGGACTGGAAAATGAAGGACCAAGTGGCACGGCCTGAAATTGCAGGACAGGAAAATGACGGACCAAGTGGGGGCATGAAAATGCAGGACTGGAAACTGACGGACCAAGTGGCACGGCCTGAAATTGCAGGACAGGAAAATGACGGACCAAGTGGCAGGGCATGAAAATGCAGGACTGGAAAATGAAGGACCAAGTGGCACGGCCTGAAATTGCAGGACAGGAAAATGACGGACCAAGTGGCAGGGCATGAAAATGCAGGACTGGAAAACGACGGACCAATTAAGTGGCATGGCCTGAAAATGCAGGACTGGAAAATGACGGACCAAGTGGCAGGCCACTTCGATACATGATGACATAACAATGATAAATCATAGAAGGGACGTTTTTAAATGGTCAGCAAATTGCAAATATAAAATGTTATAACCTACAGAATTGAGCGACAAAACGCCACGTAATAAGAAAACTAATAAGTCGCCTTTTTGTGTTAATTGGCGCCATTTGGATTTTTAAATATGGCTATGTAGACTGCGACATTTCTCGCATATCTGACTTATCTCTCCACACAAACACAAACAAACACACACAGACACATACACACACATACACACCTATTGGAGGGCGACTGTTGCAGAACGTAACTTTCTTTGTTGGCACATATACACGTTTTTGTATGTGACGCATTTTTTCTCTCCTTTTTGGCTAGGCGCCGGCCGCGCCGTCTCCCCTGCGCCCGTAATTGACGTAACTTGTTTTCGGATTTAAATTGATAACTGTCAGAGCGAGCGCAAAGCACACGCACACATAACCACTGAACCACGCTCCCATGCTATAGCTTATATCATTGTAGGCTATAGTCAATCACTTTCCAGATAGCGTTTTCATATAGGCATACGTCATTTGCCTATCCGCGAGCTGTATTGTCTGCTGTCATGAGACCTGTTAGTGTAACCCCCACCTCTTCCAATGACACTGTAGCTGCTATGTCAGGGCATTGCCCAATTTGTCGTGGACAAATTGACATGGTTTTGCGTATGTATGTTTAATTAGTTTTTTCCGTTCACTGTGTTACAGTTAGTTTATCCTAGAATTTCCGCTCATTTCCTTTTTGACAGATATTTAGTAGCTTTCCTTACTCATAGTTACCTGAGTGTGTTTTTATGCTATTGCTATAGTCTTTACATGTCTATTTCGTGTTAGAACTTTTCTTAGTATATGTTTTCTAGTTGCTGATGTGTTAGTTGCGCTGCAATAGGTAGCTAGTTTGTTGATTATTCAGTAGAAAGTTTTTGCTGCTATCGCTGCTGCCGCCGACAATAGGATTAATTATGTGGATTAGTTCTAATGCAATAATTTTAAATGGATTAGTTTTAATGCAATACTTTAAATGTTAGGCCTGCCTTTGACATTCTACTGCTATCGTTTTTATATGTATGCTTCGTTTTATTACTATTTGCGTTTTTTAAAATTAAATTCCTTCAGGATGCTTATGTGTTAATTGCCTTCTTATATGTAGCATTTTTATTGATTATTCGGCATCACAGTTTTTCACTTTGGATACATCTATCGCTTAAGACATCTACTCCCTAAGCCTATCCTTAGTCATTGGCACTAGTTTTTCGGCTTAGTATATAGACTAATTAATTTGCTCCGTCGTTTTCCAGTCCTGCATTTTCATGCCCTGCCACTTGGTCCGTCGTTTTCCAGTCCTGCATTTTCATGCCCTGCCACTTGGTCCGTCGTTTTCCAGTCCTGCATTTTCATGCCCTGCCACTTGGTCCGTCATTTTCCTGTCCTGCAATTTCAGGCCGTGCCACTTGGTCCTTCATTTTCCAGTCCTGCATTTTCAAGCCATGCCACTTGGTCCGTCATTTTCCCGTCCTGCATTTTCAAGCCATGCCACTTGGTCCGTCATTTTCCTGTCCTGCAATTTCAGGCCGTGCCACTTGGTCCGTCAGTTTCCAGTCCTGCATTTTCAAGCCATGCCACTTGGTCCGTCATTTTCCCGTCCTGCATTTTCAGGCCATGCCACTTGGTCCGTCATTTTCCCGTCCTGCATTTTCAAGCCATGCCACTTGGTCCGTCAGTTTCCAGTCCTGCATATTCACGTTATTGTTATTTTTGCGTCCGTCATTTTCCCGTCCTGCATTTTCAGCGCTCCCCCACGTGCCAGGTCTCTCTCTCGCCAGACGCTTAATATTTAAAGATGACGGCCGGTTCTATAATTATATAATACGATTCTTTTTTCCTTCTTCACGTCGCTCCTGTTTGCCGAAGAACACCCTGCAGTTCCTGTCCATATAGACACAACATTCGAAAAAAGCATACAAGCCCCCCCCCACCCACCCACCCGACCCCACCCTACCCTCAGAGACTCCGCCGTTGGGCCGTTCCCATGCGGTCCGGTGATGATCGAGTATCAGGTATACACATAATTATTGCATTTGTAAGACGGGACACAGAAGGCCGGCCTTTAGAAGGCCAAACAAAACGCTGTCCTTCGTCGTTGTCTCGTGAATAATAATGCGCGTTTGGATGAGGACAGCGGACGTCGAGGGATTGACGGGGAAATGCTGTCACCTCTGTCTCGTCACGCATAGCATGCATATGCATGACGGCCGAGGGCGAAGAGTGACGCCAAGACGAAAACTAAGCTTAGAAACTCTATAGACGACCAGCTGGAAGAAGAGTAAGTAAGACCTCCAAATACAGCAAGTATCCATGCATGCAGGGACTGTTTTAAGAAAAATTTATCGCTGCACTAAAGTCAGAGAATTTGTGGACATCCGCGCAAAAAACAAGCAAAAAAGGTCGTCCGGAAAATGTATCACTGCACAAAACACAGAAAATTGCATTTTACCACTGCAGATTTTCATTTTATCACTGGACATTTTGCATATCACTGCACGTTGAAAAAGGCCTTGCAAGTATCGTGATTTTAAATAGACCTATGTTGCAATGCCAGAAATGTAGGAAGCAGGGTTATTTCTAGGATTATCGACGGGGGGTATATCAGTATATACACCCCCCTCAAGAAAAAAATCAGGCTACCTTAAAGGTTGTAATGTTTTTTAAAAAGATTGTCAACGTTTTTAAGATTTATCCCTCCCAAAATCGGATTATGCTCCCCGAAATCAAATTCCTGGCTACGCCCCAGTACATGACGAACTGCTTTTCGCTTGTATACTTTCCTACTCGAAAGATTTGATTTTCCTCTGCATATTCAGGAATTCTGGCTACGCCGCTGCTATTCAGCCAGGCGGTTTTTTTATTTTCTCGTTAACCTTGGAAAGTCTGACGTGACATGATGAGTGTAGGGAAAAGGCGGTCTCGAAAGAGAAAGTGTAGCGCCATGAACATTAGCGCGCTAAATGAGCCGAAAGTGCAGGAGGTGGGCCCATGGACATCAGCGAAGTGCTGAAACCGGACACATCACACGTGGCGCCTTTCGCGGCGAAAGCGCAAAGCTAAATTAGCGAGAAAAGACCGGACAAATACACTGTATCTTTTCACTTTTCACTTCTGGTTTCTAAATGAGGGAGACAGATTCACGAAAGACGTTCTTCTATTTTGTGCATTTCGATTGGCCATCATCATCACCATCATCATCATCATCATCATCATCATCATCATCATCATTATCACCATCATCATCATCATCATCATCATCATCATCATCACCACCACCACAATCACCACCGTCATCATCGTCGTCATTATCATCATCATCATCATCATCATCATCATCATTTTCACCATCATCTTCACCACCACCACCACAATCACCACCGTCATCATCGTCGTCGTCGTCGTAGTCATCTACGGCCTGTCGTTAAATGATATTGCTTTACACTCTATGTCTACATGCTCCGAGAGAATCTGGACAGTAAGAATTTGGGGGGTGGCTAAAGGTGGCTTTCCACTTTCCCATATTTTTTCTCTACTGAGATTCAGCTGAGAATGACCGTGGGTTGCGCGTATCAGCCGCCGTTCCACGTCGGAGATGAGGTGGATGCACACCCCCTCCACCGGACTTACTTTTTTGCTTGTGAAACCTATTTTTGGGTAAAAGTCTAGTAAAACTAACTGCGAACGACCTTTTTTGCTTGTCAACCTAACCTATTTTCGGTAAAAAATGTATAGTCAAATTAGAGATAAAATTCCCCTTTTCAGCCTTTTCCGCCAAAGTTTATTGATTTTTTCCTTCTATTTTCACCCCTCCACCAACTTTATATGAATTCATTTCACCCCCCCCCCTCCCCACCAATAAATCCTGGAACCGCCACTGTTTTGTGTATGATGACCCAGTTGTGTTGCAATTAACAGTCGAGCCTTTCAACTGTTTCTCCACACTAGTGCAGTTGCCGCGTAAGAAGCTATATATAATGAGATTGTGCAATGCATTGCCATGATTCGCGGCTGGTCACTCCACAGTCCACACTGTCCACAGTCACTCACTTATTCTAAACGTGTCTTCGAGGTCCGACTAAGTGAGTTTCGTCCGTCTACTGACCGGACGCGGGGGCAGCGCATGCGCGTGACGTCAAATTGAAATTCTTATAGCGCAATTCCCATTCATTCCGTATTCCGTCTTGCTCTCCGCAGGTCGGCCTCGAGTTACTGCGCCTCTTTTTCACACAGTGGAAGCAGTAATGAAATTTTGGCGGGAAACTCAAGGTCACGGCCAAGGTCGCCCGGACGAATGTTTGTCGTCTGCAGTCGACGACAGAGGGCGCCGCTGCGTGCAGGGCGCATGCGCGAACGGCTGAAAATCTACAGCGGTGCCTCCCTTCCCTCCCCCCATCGAACGATAAACTGATTATATATTGACGACGACGACGGCGACGACGACGACGACGACGGAAAAGTACTCGAACTGAGTACACGTCAGAAGATATACTTACGTAATAAAATGACCCAGTATTTTGCAGAAATTGCTCGTGTGCCTTCCCGGGGAGACGGGGAGGAGTGGAAGAGGGAGGAGGAGGAGGAAAGGAAGGAAGGAAGGAAGGAAGGAGGGGGAGAGGGGGAGAGAGAGGCGGTCGGGCATTCGACGGAGTTTTCATATAATTCGATTGGCGACGAGCAACTTCGAGAGGACCTTTTAGCAAAAGCAACAGTTCCCCTTAAATTATAAGAGATTCGCTCTCTTTGTTCGCCTGTGTCCCTCTGTCTGTATCTGGCGCTGTCTCTCTTTCTCTGTCTGGCCCTGTCTGTCTCTGCCTGTTTCTTTCTGTCTATGTCTGTGTCTGTCCGTCTGTCCGTCTGTCTGTCTGTATGTGTCTGCCTTTGAGTCTGATCTTTATCTCGCATCGTTGCTTTTCACCAATTTTCGTAAACTTCTGCTAAATAAGTAAAAAAATTTATTTCTATGTCACTTACTAATAGCTTTTTTCTGCATCTTTTTTGGTTCATCTGCCCTCTTTGCGCCTGCCTCCTCCTCCTAAGCATTATTATTATTATTATTATTATTATTATTATTATTATTATTATTATTATCATCATCATCATCATCATCATCGTTGTTTAGAATTTATAAATTATTAAATCGAAATAAGCCCGGATGTTATTCATCCTCTCGCGGATAATATTTCCTTCCGGGAATCTTTTGACGGAGGAAGACCTACGCGATATTTTATTTCGCGAAGACGCGACAAGACAAGATGGCGGTCGGTCGGTCGGTCGGTCGGTCGGTCGGTCGGTCGGTCGGTCGGTCGGTCGGTCGGTCGGTCGGTCGGTCGGTCGGTCGGTCGGTCGGTCGGTCGGTCGGTCGGTCGGGAAATTTCGTAATCTTCCAATCAAATCAGATTTTGTGGGGATTGTATTCTCGGCCGCCGCGTCGCCGCCGCCGTCGCCGCCGCCGTCGCCGTCGTCGAGACTGCATCTTCTTCGCGTCGGTCACGATCTCTTTTGATCAGGATCTAAATTCCACCACTGTGCGTGATCCGATTGTAAACATCCAACGGCCGACAGGAAGAAATTATTGGCCATAAACACTGTCAGTTAACAGCGCAGAGACCCTATTTACCTGGTCGTCGTGCGCTATATAATTTCTCTCTCTCTCTCTCTCTCGTGGAGAAAGGGATCGACTATACAGAAACGCCGGCAGTTGCA
>CM030840.1:3032753-3070253 GCA_018105865.1 Metaphire vulgaris
TATGTGTTAGTATTTGCTTAGCTTTAAGTGTTACAAAAATCTTTAAAAAAATAGAGCTGTTATAAAACTTAACTCCTCCATAGAAGTCTGCTGCTGTGCCAGTCCTGCCTGGAAAAAAGGAGGAGGGAGAGGAAGAACTGGAGTTGAAAAACTAAAGTTAATTATAACAATATTCCTTGGTTTTGTGGCATTTTTCTCTTGTATCATATCTTCTTCTTTCATTCCTTCCGTCTTTCCCTATTGGGTTGGACGATGGGTCTGAATGAGTTCCTTCCACTTCTGTCTGTCTCTTGCTGCCTTGGTCATTTGGATGAAGTTCATTTGCATTTCTTCTGCATCCTCTTTTAAGTTTTCTATCCATGTTTTTCTTGGTCTTCCTTTTCTCCTTTTCCTTCAACATAGTTGTATAGTGCTTTCTTTGGAGTCTTTCTTCCTTCATTCTTTCAACATGACCAAACCATTTCAGTCTTCGTTTCTGTATTGATTCTCTCGTTTCTTTTTGCTCTGTCTTTTCTCTGATCGTTTCATTTCTTATTCTTTGTCTTCTGCTGACTCTGCTATTCCTCTTAACCAGTTCATTTCTGCAGTCATCAATCTTCTTTCGTCTTTCTTCTTTATGGTCCAGCATTCTGATCCATATAATAGTATTGGTTTGATCAGTGTATTATATAGCTTTAGTTTTGTTTTCAGTGATATTTGTGGAGTAAAAGTATATGGACACACAATAAATAATTTAAGGTTTGCAGATGACATAGATGTGATAACAACAAAAAGCAGATCACCTACAAATATTAACCAACGAAATAAGCAAGGCCGGAGAAGAAGTGGGGCTAAAAATAAATATACAGAAAACTAAAGCAATGGTCACAGGGAACAAGAAGGGGAAAGTTAATCTAAAACTAAAGGAGGAAATAATAGAACAAGTACCAAAATTCGTATACCTAGGATCAGTACTGACAGAAGATGACCTAAGTGAAGAAGACATAATAAGGAGAATTGGCCTAGCAAGTGCAGCATTTGGTAAACTTCAGAAGATATGGAAAGACAAACAAATATCACTGTATCATATAAAATAGTGAAAATGAAAACATTTCAAAATGTTTTTTGAAAATGTGACAATATCTCATAACAATCTGCATTCAATGCTGATCACAAAAATGTATTTTGTTTGCTTGTAGACTGTATCATCTGCACAATTTTACACCAAGCCAAGTTTTACTGTCACTGCCTGGAGCGGGTTGACCAAACTTTCATGACCCATAGTTTGGACATGGGTTGACCCAAAACTCTAATATTATGGTTTTCAACATTACTCATGGGGATGAACAATTGTGCCAATTTTCATCAAAATCCGAGACGGTGATGTCCGATTTTATTCAAAAGTATGTTGATTTTGTGTGGAATTACTGCATATACATGGTGAAAATGAAAAAATTTCAAAATGGTTTTTGAAAATGTGACAATATCTCATAACAATCTGCATTCAATGCTGATCACAAAAATGTATTTTGTTTGCTTGTAGACTGTATCTGCACAATTTTACACCAAGCCAAGTTTTACTGTCACGAGTTGGGCGCTCGACCAAACTTTCATGACCCATAGTTTGGACATGGGTTGACCCAAAAACTCTAATATTATGGTTTTCAACATTACTCATGGGGATGAACAATTGTGCCAATTTTCATCAAAATCCGAGACGGTGACGTCCGATTTTATTCAAAAGTATGTTGATTTTGTGTGGAATTACCGCATATACAATGGTGAAAAATGAAAAAATTTCAAAATGTTTTTTGAAAATGTGACAATATCTCATAACAATCTGCATTCAATGCTGATCACAAAAATGTATTTTGTTTGCTTGTAGACTGTATTTGCACAGTTTTACACCAAGCCAACTGACTATAAACTGCACTCCGTGGAGAGCGTTCCTTTCGTGCGTTGACTACTTCGGCTTGAAAAGTTGCGCAGAAGACGCTCGGTCGAAAATAGCGACACATTGCAGAGGCTTTAATTCCTTCCTCCTAATCCAGTTATTTTCTTTCCATCGAAGAATGGAAGAATGGATGGAGGAAAGGAAGGAGAGAAGAACGGAAGGAAGTAACAGAGAAAAGAAGATCTAATCTAATGTTGCACTTCTATAGGTACATATACCCCCCAATCAGGCTACCTTAAAGGTTTTAATGTGTTTTATACCCCAAATCCCTGGCTACGCCTCTGGAAGAAGGGAAGGAAGGAAGGAAGGAAGGAAGGAAGGGAGAAGGGAAAACCATTATAGTATTTTTGGCCGTTGAAGATTAAACGATTAGAGTATTCGTAAATAACGGCAAAGAAAATGAATTATGCAAACATCCGTGACCTCTTGACCCTTTGTCCCCGGGATCACCGTAGGGTCATGGACGATCGCCGCCATCACGTTTCACTGGCCTCGGCTGCTAATGAGGTCAACTCGCTTCCTCTCCATCATCCTCTCCATCATCATTTCCCACAGTCACCCTCGAGGGCAACCGGGCTCGCTAAGGGCCCCATTAGAAGGACTCATGCATGAACGCCCGCGCATTAGGGCAAAAGGGGGCACTTGCCCCTCCCTGGAAATGCTAATGCCAATATTTCACATTGATATTTGACAAACTTTGCTAAAATATTAACCTTGAGTATATAAATATACTTTGTAATGTATAATGTTAATATAAAATGTTAATGCAAAATATTAACACAATGTTAATATTAACACAATGTTAATATAAAATATTAACATTTTGCTAAAATGTATTTTGCCCCTTCTGGAAAAATCTATTTCGGCGTAGCCGTGACCATTGTGTTTTGCCCCTCCTGGAAAACTCTCTGTGGGCGCCCCCATGGACTCATGTCACGCGGGCCTTCTGTCCAGTCCTGTTTCCGAGAATCGAACCTACAACTGTTGCTGCGTCGCACTTATTTTCCGACGGACCGCATCTGGCCAATTGCGATCTAGACATCAGTGACGAAAGAGAAGAATGCAACCGAATCAGGCGCTGCGTTGGGAAACTCTGTGAAATGATTGGCCATGATAGTCGGGCTACTTTGAAATCGATTCGAGTTCGTCCGAAGATGTGCTTTTTCCAGTAGAATCTACCGGGAAAAACTCGATGAAAATAGTCAAATACCACTGCGATACTGCTTTTAAACTTATCGCAGTGAATTTTCCATCGAGTTTTTTCCCGGTAGGAAATTGTCTCGATACTGTCGCGAGACAGTTCTTCTGGTCTTGATTTCGGTCTTGTTACTCGCTGTCTCGGTGAAGACAATCAGTTTTGCCAGACCATCAACGGACACCTATATTTCAAATATTCTAGCGCCAATCTTGCTGCGAGCGATATTTAGAATATATATGCTGGAGTGTTCGGCGTACGTGCCCCCCCCCCCGCGGTCTCCCTCTTAGGCACGCCACTGTGCCTGGGTCTTCAGCTGATAGAGAGACACAGTTGTCTTGATTTTGGTCACGTGTCATTTCTAGGTTTATCAATTTGGGGGTGTCGGTAAATTCTGGGGGTCTTCTGCCCAGAAAAAAGTCTGACGACAAGCAAAAAATAGGTCATACCATAGCTGAAATTGGGGGTGTGGTGTGGTGGGGGTGTCTGTCTTAAATTGTGGGGTGTTGAGAAGGGGGGGTGTAAAATATCCATGCGCTGTCATGATCATGACGATGCCAACCAAGAAGAAGAGCTCATGTTACATCGATTACTTTTCCTGCCGTGAAATACATGACTGATATATAGCTCCGTCGAGAGATACTCTCTATCTCTCAACTCTATCTCAACATTTTCGATCTATTTCGGGGCAAAGAGTAAACGTCCGTCGTATATACCGCAGTACATGAGACGCTTCCCGAGAAATTTCCGCACTGAACCAAATTTATTTAGCGCCTGTATAGGGGCCTATATAGTCACGTGTCCGCTAGGATCAGAGCGGAAAAGGGGATGGGGGTGGATGGGGGTGAGTGGGGCTCTAACCCCCCGCCGGGGGAGTGAGGACGATGAAGTGCGTTCTGGATAGCTGTCATCTGTGTGTGTTCTGTGGAGACATGACTAGTGGTGGGTTGATTTTCTGTGTGTGTGTGGGGTGGGGGGGGGGTGGGGGGGCGGTTTTCGTTTATGTTTCATTCCGCGACAAGTTATTTCTATTTTGATCGATGTCTGCCGTCACCAGCAGACGATGAAGATGCATGGAAGCCCGTACTTTTCTCTGCGCCAATCCCTCGGCGTGATGTCGCCTGCACTGCACAGTCTCCACTCTGCACGGTGACACCGGAAACAGTAGCCGTGGTCTCTCTGCAGATAACAATGAAATATTCTATACACGAAATCAGACGCCTCGATGCCTATCGGATAACGAACGCCATATATCAACGCCGAACGCCTAAATTATTAACCGATTAAGCCCGCGTATATACTGTATACGATAGAATAGATAACGCTTCGCCGAAGTTCCGAGGTAATTTTTACTCCAACGGCGCGCCATCGTTCTAAAGCAGATAAATCTGAGAGGAAGCGGAAAACGAAAAAGTTTCAAATTCAGGCTCATAACTCATAACCAATCTTTTTGCTCTATCTGACGCAACCACGAGGGCGTGGAGCGGGGCGCGGTGCGGGAGGGGGCGGTGCGGGGGTGCGGGGAGGCGGGTCCTATTCTAGCTGGGATCAGTCGCGAGATTTTTCGCAAAATCGTTGAGAATTTTTTGCGTGAACGTGTCAAGAACTGCCTTAGAGCAGGGATATTTTTACACCTCCCTAACACCCTCTACTAACATCCCCCAATTTGAGACCGACACCCCAACACCCCACCCCACCCCCATTTCAGCTGTGGGATGACCATTTTTTGCTTATCAGACTTTTTGGCAGGGGACCCCAGAATTTACCTACACCCCCAAATTGATAATCCTAGAAATAACCCTGCCTTAGAGTACAACGTGTTCTCTGCTTGGTCGCTTTTTTATTATCACTTGCAGAAAATGTCGACGTGCCCCCTCCCCCTATTCCGGAACCCTGGCTGCTCCACTGTTTACTCACGAAAGAGACTGTTGTGAAGCTGTCCAGCAAGACATCCTGGATATGGATGTGTTGTTTTTTATGCGATTAGGATTTTGCTAGTGTTTCTATACATTATGACCGTGTGGCGCTATAGAAGTTTACGACTGGATTGTGAAGAGGTATGAGTCATACGCACCTGCAACTGCATGCCTGTGTATTGTATTGTATTGTATACTGAGCTATTTATATAGCGCCGTAGACTAGGGAAAACAGAGATATAAACACACTGCATGGTCAACATTTAGTACCAGTTGATTTTAAATGGTGAAAATCCGGAAACCTCTCGAATTTCCAGAAATCTGAAGGTATTAACCCCTTAACTGGGCATCCCAGATATATCCGTCCATTTTACATTGAGTTACAGTTAAATACACGGTTGAGGGGTTAACCATGGGAACATTGGGACATCGTTACTCCGTCTGTGACTAGCGCATGGTATCGCAAGGGTACCAGCATAAAGCAAGGCCCCCAACACCCTCTAAAATCTAACACTCAATACGACCAGCAGGGTTTAATCTATGGGCCGTTTCCGGGGAGAAAATTATTGCCCTTTTCCCCGGAAATTTAAAATTCCAAACGGAAATTTTGGCATACTATACATCAACTAACAGCAGCTCCCCTAGCTGACTTCCTCTCCGGCCTTGTCGATTCCTCCCTCCCCCACCGCCCCCGGAGTCCAGGAGTCTAGATTAAACACTGACGACCAGACGCTGAGATTTCTTGAAAGGTAGAGAAATTCATTGCACAGCATATCCAGTAAGTAAGTAAGTAAGTAAGTAAGTAAGTAAGTAAGTAAATGATTTCCGAGGCTAGAAATATTCTGTAGAAAGTGAAACGAACGGAAGTAGTCAAATTAATTATTGACGACAGGTGATACTCGTGAAAATACAGTCTACCGCCGACTATAGATCAACATTTGCTTACTGTAGAACGGTGTCATAGAACATGACGAAATTGATGAAAAATGGTCAAGAAGACCATATATATATATATATATATATATATATATATATATATATATATATATATATATTATATATATATATATATATATACAGTATATATGGCACATACACTTTATGTGCTATGCGTCGCCATGAATTGTCATCAATGTGTCAATTCAACGTGCACAGTCTTTTTTCTCTTTATCCTAATTATTGATTGGTGAGTAAGTAGGTCACGCAATTAACAATGACATCGGTCAAACTGGCTCATTTGGTAGTGTCATGTGTCATGACCATCGGCGTAGCCCCCGGAGGAGGGAGGGCGACGGGGACCGGACCCCCGCTATTCTGGCCGAGACCAGTAGTGGGGGTTTCGTAAAGTCGTTAAGAAAGTTGGGTGGAGGGTGGGTGGGTGGAGGGGACGGTAGGTAGTACGTTGGAAAAGAATACGTGAATTTGGGAAGAACTTCTTGGCACGACTACCTTTTATGCTTGTCCGATTTTGGAGACTTTTTACCCGAAAATGTGGATGCGCTCCCGTATTCCGGAATCCTGGTTACGCCACTGGTCATGAAGACGGTGATAATGACGACGACGGCGATGATAATGACGACGATGACGATGATGATGATGATTTCTTAATAATACTTACAACCTAACATCGTCACTCCAAGTGTTACGAGCAGAACCACGGGAAAAGAATGGGTGTGGGGGCAGATCAGGGCCGGCCCTAGCCCAAATGGCGCCCCAGGCAAAGCATACATTTTGGAGCCCTCCGCCGTCTCCCTCCCAATCCCTCTCCATTCACTCTTCCCTATCCTATCCATTTCCCTCTCCTTCTATCTTCTTCCCTCCCATGCCCTCTACCTCTCCCTTTTAATGGGGTATAACCCCGGAAAAGTGTTTGAAATTACAGATGCCCGTAGGCGAGTTTTAGCACATTTTAGGTACAAAAAGCAAATCCTGTAAGTAACTGCAAACTGCTTGCGGCAGCTTGCCTGTAATGATATTCCAATCATAACATTATAATTTACATTAGTGAGTAAGCCCTTAATGCCGTTATTAATACTTTAGTATTCAACTTCACTTTATCAAAACAAATAGTGCATAGAAAATCCTAAAACAAATGTGGTCTTGGAATAGTCCTATTACTAACCATATCAACCTTTCATTCATTCTTGCCAATTTGCAGTAGACGTCTTTTTTTACTTCAAGAATACTTTTCTTGCTTTAATACTTGCCAACCTTTTTGCTTGTTGATGCTCTCTTCTATTTGCAGTTTTTTCTTACGAGATTGAGCACCCGATAACTTGTGACGCTTCATCATAGGGTTCGAGTCCGACATAATTTTTAAATTTCTATTTACATGTCAAATTACAATTAGTAAACTAAGATTAACTATGACGACGGGTTAGATAACCACGTGACCACTGAATTATTTATGCCTGCCTATACATAGATATATGTACCTGTGTTAGAGATTCCATAGCTGAAAATAATATAGAGCGACATTTTGTAAATCCAATGCAAATTTGGCGCCCCAGGCAACTGCCTGCTTTGCCTGTGCCTAAGGCCGACCCTGGGGCAGATATAGCCCACAAGGCACTACAAGCAAACGCACGGGGCGCTGAGATGAAATTGTGAACAAACCCTTCAAGAATTTTTCGTAATTTTCTTAGAAAGTAGTTGATTATTATTATTATTATTATTATTATTATTATTATTATTATTATTATTATTATTATTATTATTACTAAGACAATTTTTATAGCGCTGTAACATGGTTAAGTAACTTAAGTACCAAAATCAAAAGCGCTTTGACAACGCTAACATGTCAATGGTGAACAGAAGATGGCGATTTTGGTGCTTTTTGTGATGGCACAAGTCGGCAAGGCATATCGATCGGAAAACCTACGAACTAATTAATATATTTTTTCTCATCTTTGCGCTCAAAATTTTGAGCATTTTACGTTATAACTCACTCTCTCTCTCTCACTCTCCATTTGATTTTGATACATTTTAATTTTACATATGGATCAAACGTGACCGTTCGTGCTTTCTCAGTGGCCGCCTCCCCCCCCCCCCCCGCCAACTCTGGAACTCATTGCCTCAGCATGTGCGCATTGCAAATTCATTACAGATGTTTAGAACAAGGTTTTAAAAAACTTCTTTTTGTCCTGACCTATCAACCATAGACTGTCACCCGTTTGTCCGGCCGGATACCCTGAATTTGGCCTGGATCTTTAATTATTTGGATTTGACGTGCCCAGGGATATTTTTACACCCCCAACAACCCTCCAATTTGAGGTCGGCACCCCCCATTTGGTAATGTGACAATGGTATGCATACAAAATGCATAGTAATTAGCTCCGGACACCCCACCCCCAATTTGAGGTCGACACCCCCCAAATTCACAATCCTAGAAATATCCCCGGGTGTGCCATTGTTGATGCTCCTGTGCATTATGAAGTGGCGCTACAGAAGTTTAAGATTAGATTAGATTACCGGCGGTAGATTAGATTAGATATCATGATCCCCCACATAGAATTATATATAGACGTTTCCATAGTGTTGCGAAAAGGATGAAAGCACTGATCATCACTTGCAATGGTTCCATAGTCTCTGCTGCATTGGGCAACAGTTGCTAGTCAATCCCATGGAGTGAGCGATAACAGTACACTTGGAATTGACAATTAAGCCCACCAGATCTGAAGCAAGCAGGTAAGCAAGCAAGCAGAATCTCGTGAATTTATGTAGCGCTTTCGTCGGTAGCGTCGCCGAGAGGAGATGGCGCTTTTATAGACCTGGATTTTCGACTTTTTCCGAACTAATTGAGTCTTTACAACGGAAAAAGTCGAACCATTTTCTCTTTTGTAGAAAACCGTCAGAGCTAGCGAGAGAAAGAGAAAGAGAGAAAGAGAGAGAGAGAGAGAGAGAGAGAGAGAGAGAGAGAGAGAGAGAGACAGACAGACAGACATAAACAGAGACAGGGACAGGGACAGGGATAAAGATAGAGATAGGTAAGAGAGGAGAGGGAGACAGAGGGAGACAGAGAGAAGAGAGAGACAGATAGAGAGAGACGGAGAGAGAGAGACAGAGAGAAAGAGAGAGAGAGAGAGAGAGAGAGAGAGAGAGAGAGAGAGAGAGAGACAGACAGAGACAGACAAAGACAGACAGAGGAGAGAGAGAGACAGACAGACATAGAGACAGACAGAGACAGACAGAGGAGATAGACAGACATAGAGACAGACAGACAGACATACAGGGAGAGAGAGGGAGAGAGATAATCGCTGGTTTCACCGGCGGTTCATTAACATGCATTGCGCTGGATTCAAAGGTCTTACATGACTGAAAAAGATAGGAGGTGACAATTCGGCTGTCTTAGAAAACGGGGGCTTGAAATTAAGTCCGCTCCAGAATTCAGGATCTGTTTTCGTGACGCTTCGCGTGCAATTCTGACCGCGAACTTACTTACTTACTTACTACTAACCCTCCTTGCTCATTCGCCAACAGACTCAGTCATTTGAAATCCGAAACCCTCTACAACAGCCAGGCAGTGTTTTATCTAGGCCGTTTCCGGGGGTGGGGGAATCGCCCTTTCCCCCGGAAATTTCAAATTCCCCCGGACATTTTCGCATACTACATGGACTAACAGCAGCCCCCTAGCAGAATTCCCCCACGGATTTATCAGTTTCCCCACGGCTTTTTCAGTTTCCCTCCGGAGTCCAGGAATCTAGATTAAACACTGCAGCCAGGGCTATAGGTTCTGCAGAACAGCAGCGGGGCGGGGCTGCTCCCCCCAAATTTCTCGACCCGCAGGAGGTAGAATAACCGGAAATCAAATGTCTGCCCAATTGGGGGTTGGTCTAGAGCACTCTAGACCAATTAGTCTATTTAATTAATACAGTGCCTAATAATGCCGTCCGTGAAATATTCAAGTTAATTGTACTCACTGGTTTTTGCGCTTGGTCATTAATGAATTATATTTATAGACGACAAGGACTGTAGGCAGGGTTTTTGTTCTAGGATTACCGATTGCGGGGGGTGGGGGTGTCTGTAAATTCTGAGGGTCACTGCCAAAAAATCTGACAAGCAAAAAAAGGTCATTCCATAGCTGAAATTGGAGGGTAGGGGATGGTATTGGGGCGGCGGATTAGTCATGAGCCAGAGGCGGCAAAAGTGCAAGCTACGCCAGTGTATAGTCAAATACAGTAGGACTTCGTTATAACGGACTCCGTTATAAGCTATACGCGGTTATGATGTATCGCGATGTACGGTTCCGCGTGAAGCGCTACTGTACCGGATGGTATTGGATCATAAAACGCATCCTCGGCAGGGGCGCAGCCAGGAATTTAATTGGTAGGGGGGGATTGAATTTGGTGAATATATATTGTTATATATATATATATATATATATTATATAATACGTTTATATTATATACACATAATACATATTATATATGTCATGTATATGTATACATTTTATATATTCTGTATTTTATATATACATATACTGATTTTTTTTTGGGGGGGGGTATATACTAATATACCTCCCATTCGCTATCCCTCTGACCCTCGGGCAGTGTTTAATCTAGGCCGTTTCCCGGGGGGAATTGCCCTTTACCCCCCGGAAATTTCAAATTCCCCTCCGGAAATTTTGGAATACTACATGGACTAACAGCGGCCCCTAGCAGAATTCCCCCTCCGGCTTTGTCAGTCCCCCCCCCGGCTTTTTCAGTCCACCCCGGAGTCCAGGAGTCTATAGATTAAACACTGCCCTCGGGTACTGCGTGTACTCAATTCGACAGACTCGCTAAGTACGTTATAATGAGGTTCTACTGTAGAAAAATTAGGCAGGAGAAGAAAAGCAGACGTGTGCGGAGGAAATGTTCGAAGAGCACGCTGTCAATCTCAGGCGTTCCTTTATGACGTAAGCCGTTAACTGTCTTGGGAGTTGCATACACTGGCTTCCCTCTGGTCAGTGTCCGGGGTTCATCTGATGCACTGAGACAGGATAAGATGACAGCTGCTTATGAAGACGAGCGAGCATGAAGGGTCGACGCCGTTATTATAGCTTTGTTTTTTTGGGAAATGGGGTGGAGGGTCGGGGGTGGGGGTGGGATTGAGAGGAATCCTAAGGAAAGTCTTAGGCCAATTTGCACCGCTTACTCGACGAATTATGCTGCAGTCAAATCGCACAGATTGCAGGAACTATATTCGTAAAAGCCATCATGCAAGAGCGCGGTAAGCAGCAAAAACACAAACGCTGGGGAAAAAGCATTAGTTATATTGGTGCTAGGACAAAATGTCCGCGGACAAAATATCACGGACAAAATGTCAGCGGTGGACAGAATGTCACGGGGACAAAATGTCAGCGGATAAAATGTCGGCGGACAAAATGTAACCCGAACTCTAACCCTGACCCTAAACCGTGACATTTTGTCCGCTGACAATTTGTCCGTGACATTTTGTCCGTGACATTTTGTCCGTGACATTTTGTCCGTGACATTTTGTCCGTGACATTTTGTCCGTGACATTTTGTCCGTGACATTTTGTCCGCGGACATTTTGCCCGACCACGCATAATAAAAGCCATCATGCAAGAGCGCGACCAGCAGCAAACAAACGATGGGAAAATAGCATTAGTTGTAGTTCGTCATCGGATCGGCAGTGGCTTCTTCCATCTTTCCACAGACGCCGAAGGAAACACAGAAGGAGGAAAGCGAATACAGGTGACAGGAAGGAAAAACGACGGCAAATTAGACAGGTTTCTGCATGATCTGTACTCGTGTGTTCTACGACGCGGATAAAAAATAATGAAAAGGGCGACCTCGTTTGAAAGCGCTCGTGCCAAGCAAGCATACGCTCCTGCAGCTATAGTTCAGATCCCGGCTGGCGAGTGGGGTACTGGGCTCGGCTAGTGGGGGCCCTGTGGTCGACGCCCCCGCGTCAGAATGGAACCGAAATTCCAGAGAATAATTTGCTCCGGAAACGAGCGATGAATAATGCAAACAAGCGCTGGGCAAAAGACGGAATTTATTGCGCATTTCAAGGCGATTTCTACACATTCTGTAGCGATTCGCTCTTACTGCCAGTTTCTTGTCTATTTTACATTTATCTGCTTCAGTTTAGCTTGCCTCATCATCATATCTGGCTATAGTTCTCTCTCTCTCTCTTTCTCTCTTTCTCTCTTTCTCTCTTTCTCTCTTTCTCTCTTTCTTTCTCTCTCTCTCTCTCTCTCTCTCTCTCTCTCTCTCTCTCTCTCTCTCTCTCTCTCTCTCTCTCCAGTTGATAATTCATGACAGAATGACTTCATGTAAACCATCCATTGGCGTATCCACGGGGGGGGGGCGTACCAGGAAAAATGGGAATTTTATGGATGAGAGAGAGGTAGCATGGTCGAAGAGAATAGGCGGCGCCTAGGCTAACATGTGAAGAACGAACTCCTTGGCGACCCGTTTTTGCTCGTTTTGACGGAAAATGTCGATGTGCCCCCCCTTATTCCGTAGCCATGGCTGCGCCACTAAAGCGACTGCATGAATGATCATCGTCCAATCCAGAAGCCCCGATCGACGAATGAACACAAATACTCCGATGACGTCATAGCCCCGCCCACGCAAAGTCTTCTAAATCTAAATTCGTCGATGACGTCATTTTCATACAGCGTCGAACACGATTGCAATCGTTCTACCGGAAAACAACGATACGCGATAACTAAATCCGCACAGAATCCGGTAACAAGCTTTTTTGAAGAGGGGCTTCGTCGCCCCTCCCCCTCCCGACGCCCTGCCGCCCCCCGTAGACGTACGGAGGGAGGCAGTATATATTGCGACAGAGGCGACGGGGGCAGCTGGAGAAGTTCCCGCGGAGGATTAGATGTTTTATCCCACTTGCGCCGACGGCAACAACGGTGCGCCTTCCCTTTGGAAGTTTGGATGTTCACGGTGCTTCGATGATTCTTCCTTACGACGATAACAGGGGCGAGGATACGGGATAACAGGGAGGACTAGGGAGACAGGCATCTGGAGGTCATAGAAAAGGAACTGAAGAGAGAGAGAGAAAGAGGGAGAGAGAGACAGAGAGACAGATAGATAGACAGACAGAGACAGGGACAGAGACAGAGACAGACAGACAGACAAACAGACAGACAGACAGACAAACAGACAGACAGACAGACAGATAGACAGACAGACAGGGACAGGGACAGAGACAGAGACAGACAGAAACAGAGACAGACAGAGAGACACAGACAGACAGACAGAGACAGAGAAAGAGAGAGGCATCATGATTTAGATCCCAAGACAGTTCGATGACTGGCTATATCTAGATTCTAGACGAAGGTCTACACTGTAGATGGTCGGATGGCTGGATAGCTGGTTGGCTGGCTGGATAGCTGGTTGGCTGCCTGGATAGCTGGTTGGCTGGCTGGATAGCTGGTTGGCTGGCTGGAGAAACGACGAAGCAGATGGACGAATGCTTGGATGGATGGAAGGACGGACGAATAGACATACGGATGGACAGATGGACGGATGAATGTATGGTAATTTTTATGGACGAATTAGTGAACGAAAATGGATGATCGAGTGAAAAGATGGAAGGAAGGAAGAATGGATGGATAGATGGATGGATAGATGAAAAATTCAGGGTAAAATATGGCCGATGACAAACGCAACCAAAGATAAATTAATTCCGATTAAAAGAATCATACGCAAGAAGTCATCTTACAAAATGTCGAGTAAACTTAATTTCCATTGCAAGAACTTTACGAATATAGAAAGTGCTGTCATGTTGCACAGCACATAACGCCACTACATGTAGAAATTAAGCCGCTGTATGGGCTTCAGTTTAGCTGGCGTCTCTGCTATAGCATCCTGAGCTAATTTGAAGGTCTTCTAGAACAGGTTTTCCCAAACATTTTGGAACCGCGGCCCACTTCAGCGGTTTTGTAACGTGCCGCGACCCTAATAAAAGCACGCAATATTTTTTTAAATGCATTAGGCCACCTGGCGAACGTTATTTGAAAAGAATCTTCTGAGTTTTTAATGAATGGAAAAACAAAAGCTCTTTTTCAATTCGAATGGAAATATGGCAAACATATTAGGCAGATTTATTAATAATTTTGGCAAACAAGATAAAAGGAGATAAACAGATATTGCAATTTCTTGAAATTTATCTCTTTTACAAATTACCTATAACATACCTTTGTTACGCGTCTTAAAAATACTATGAGTGTAGCAAAATCACTTAACCGCTAGGTAGTATGAGGGATCACAAAAGATTTCCTATTTAAGTGGAGTTTCAGAGCAAAATGGTCGGAATACGCATTTTCTTGCGTTATTGCGAAATAAGATTAATTTTTTAAAAGATACTTATAGGGTCTATAAACTATAAAGTCGGTTGGTGGCGGTTACGCAGACTGGCTATCGAAGTGTTGACTGGCACCCAGTGTTTAATCTAGGCCGTTTCCGGGGGGAATTTCAAATCCCCCCGGAAATTTTGGAATACTGCATGGACTAACAGCGGCCCCTAGCAGAATTCCCTCCCGGCTTTGTCAGTTCCCCCTCGGCTTTTTCAGTCCCCCCCCCCGGAGTCCAGGAGTCTAGATTAAACACCGCTGGCACCAGATCAGAGGCGTCAAGTCTGCATCCACATTCAATTTGATTTAAAATTTGCCAATTTTATTTTCCGTATTTGCGAACTTTGAAACATTAGTCGTGAATTTCAAAGTCGTAGAAAATCTGGTTCTAAAAGTTTTTGATGAATTTTCCAACCCGCGGTCGTAGGCGGATTTTATTAAAGGCTAGGGTAGGCTTATAAGAGCCGTATATGGAAATTTCAGGCATATACATTTCTTAAAACCTAAGCCTACTTGCAAATTTCAAGTTTTGTGACATTGCAGCATTGGTTAGAAAATGACACTCTTGAATCTAATTTTGCTCGACCCACTAGACTAAGCCCCAGGCCCGTCTTTACGTGTTAAAAATCGGGCACAGTGCCCGGGGCCACGCGCGTCGTAGGGGCCCCGCGCCGCGCGCAAATCTTTTTTTGCTTGCATAGGTCCAACAACGTTTGGAGATTACCTTTTTTTGCTTGTCAACGTTTTGGAGATGACCTTTTTTCTTGTTTGTCAACATTTTATCTTCACATCTAGGGCCTCTCAGGTCGCCAGGTGCGCGGGGCCACACGCAATTATAAGAGGGGCCTGCTAAGCCCTGTGACCAAATTTGGGTCGCGACCCACAGTTTGGGAAACACTGTTCTAGAAGGCGACATTTTCTCTGTCTGATGTTCACTTCTTCCAACGCGTCGTTCAGTTTGGTCACGATCAAACAACATGTCTTCTATTATACCTGTCCTATTTTCTTGCTTCTAAGACTCGTGTATCATTTAAATTCGGTGTGGTTCTATCTCTCTATATCTGTCTCCCTGCATGTCTCTGTGGCTCTGTCTCTCTATTCCTCTCTGTCTCCGTCTGTCTCTGTCTACCTGTCTCTGTCTGTCTGTCTCTGTCTGTCTCGATTTGTCAATATTACTTTGGAACGTGCCCTCTTATACTGATGCCGGAAGTACCGTGATTGTGAAAAAGTTGCGTCGACTGGCGTTTTCGTTGATAAAAATTCCCCTTCACTATTATAATTGTGTTTCGTGTAACCGATGCCTGGATGTCCCAAGCCAGAAGCACAGATTGTATTATTACTATTATTATTATCGTTATTATTATCATTTTATTATTATTATTATTATTATTATTATTATTATTATTATTATTATTATTATTATTATTATTATTATTATTATCGTTATTATTATCATTTATTATTATTATTATTATTATTATTATTATTATTATTATCGTTATTACTATCATTTATTATTATTATTATTATTATTATTATTATTATCGTTCTTATTATCATTTACTATTATTATTATTATTATTATTATTATTATTATCGTTATTATTATCATTTATTATTATTATTATTATTATTATTATTATTATCGTTATTATTATCATTTATTATTATTATTATTATCGTTATTACTATCATTTATTATTATTGTTGTTATTATTATTATCGTTCTTATTATCATTTACTATTATTATTATTATCGTTATTATTATCATTTATTATTATTATTATTATTATTATTATTATTATTATTATTATTATTATTATTATCGTCTTAAGCTTCAATTAGCATTTGGCATACCGCAGTCTGTGGCTTAGAGTTTTAGACTTCACGAGACAGAAATGCCTGCGTGCAAACAGTCCCATCAGAGGGAAGAGGCGCGCCACTTGCTTAAAAAGGTCCTCAAAATAATAGACCTAATAGGAATCTTCATCATCAATCTTCTCCATGGGCACAAACAGTGTTGGAGTTGCCGGGAGGGGGTGGGGGGCAGAGGCGTAGCAGCCAAATGGACAATCTGGCCAAATGCCAAGGGCCCCCGACCTGCAAAGGGCCCCCGACCAGAGCAAAAGAATTTTTCCCGCAAAGTTGTCAAGTTGTCAGATCGAATAAAGAACGACAAGCAAAAAAAGGTCGTCAACATTTTCGCAAACTTGTCAGATCGTCTCTGGAAAGGGCCCCCTGCCCGTTTTTCGCCAAGGGCCCACGAGCATATTGCTACGCCACTGGTTCGGGGGTTGAACCTCCTCCCAGCTAACTTTGCAACCCTCCCAAAAATCGCATATCGGTTACATACAGTTTCTGTCATTCATTGAATATCAGTCCTCAACCCCCCCCCCCAGCTCAAATTTCACAACTCCTCCAACACTGGGCACAATACCAGTTGGTGTCTATTGCAATTTGAGTTTGCCTCCTCCATTTGTCTCTGTCTTATGTGGCTTTGTAAGCTTTATAATATATGTCCATGTCGCACCATTCTTTAATATTGTCTCTCCATTCTTTTTGTGGTCTTCCTCTGATGTTTTCGCCTTCCATTACTCCGAGCATAATCATTGTTAACAGCCTTTAGTCATTCATTCAGCAGATATGGCCGAATAGCCAGATTTTCAATTCAATAGATCTAAATGAATCATTTTTGTAGTTATCTTAAAGTTCTAGGGTCGTATTAAGAGTTAAGAGACTGAGGACCCTGACATTTGTAAATAACCCTGGGCCTGGTCTCATCTGACCTCTGACCTATGAAAGGGCATGCATGAGTATTACTAGCCGCGTATACCGTCGGACGATAACATTTGAGAGGTGGAATTTGTTATAACCCCCTCCCGAATTGGAAATGGGGTTCGAAGTCACCAGCGCAAGAGTTCTAAAAAATGGGTTCCATTGTAACTGACGAAAACGTTCGATATGTTTCATGATTAGCTTATTGTTTTACTGTAGGAAATTTGATAGTTTTTAAATTCTCAGAGATTGTCGAAGCAATTTCAATACTCAATCCATCTATATCTCTGTCTGTCTCTTTATCTGTCTCTGTCTCTGTTTCTGTTTCTATGTCTCTGTTTGTCTGCCTGTCTCTCTCTTCTCTCTCTCATACGCATATATATATATATGTATATTATATATATATATAATATATAATGCCTGCAGCAACAAAACCGCAGAAAGAGTGGCACAATCCGAAATATTTCTAGTGTCTAAAATCATTCAATTTTCAAATGACGTAACTATTAAATGGTGACGACGATGACGCAAGCAGGAAGTCGAGTAAAAGAAGACGTCACAGCGTTTCTTCCGGAGTCGAATCTGACGTCACCGTGACGTCGACGTCCGTAACCGACGCAAAACAGTCAGATACGATTTTCGGCGCCGCCGTGACGCTGCCGACGTCATCCGGCGTCACGTACGAGCGAAACTTGGCGACTTCCTCCGCCAGGTGGAATGACGAACCCTTCCTCTCCACGAATCTGCGTTGGTGTTCGATTTGGTCCACTCTTCGGACGTTTCTTCTTCTTCTGGAGCTGCTGTCGTCGAGGACGTAATAGTCGCCCAACGTGCCTTGACCTTGATCTTGGCCTTGACCTTCGATTCCGTCTTCTTCGAGGTCAAATTCCGACTTGTCGCCGCCGACGAAAGAACAGGAAATGACGTCATTCATCGGTCGCTCGTGGCACTCGACGACCCCGGTCTCGTTACAGCCGCAGGGCCTCTTCTCTTGTTGTTGTTGTTGTTGTTGTTGTTGTTGTTGTCTGACGTTGTTGTTGTGATACGGTGCCAGGGTCCGGCTGCTGGGCGAATAGAGGGCGCGCTGTTCCGACGCGGCCGCCGAGAGGGTGGACAGGCAGAAGGAGTAGCATTCGTCCCTGTTCGTCGACCCGTAGCGGCCGACGACGGAGGCGCTCGGCCACGGCAGTTTGTCCGGGTGGAGGGCTATCGATCCGGTCAGGTTCCGTACGAGGTTCGACGCGGCGAAGTGCTTCCCGGCGAAGGGAGAAGTGGGGCTGCGGTCCTCGGTACACAGTCCGACGTTCTTTCTATAAGCACCAAAACGAAATCGTTAATTGCGTCAAATTAATTAAAGCAATAGGGACCTTTTTTCCAGCCACGGCACACTATCCATGATGAAACATACAGTCAACGGGACACTGCAGCCGAAATGCACGCATTTCCGTTTTAAATGACGCATTTTATAGGCCTACTAATACTATATGTTATACTCTAGTCTAGTGTACAGTATAGGCCTATAGTATTGACTACCGTTCTTCGTAGGTACCAGGGGCGTAGCGACGTGTGGGTATATCGGTATATATTCCTCCCCAAAATCAGTCTATCTTAAAGTTTGTATGTGATTTACATGTGGTTGTATGTGGTTTATAGTTAAGATTTATACTCATCCAAAATATTTATACCCTCCCAAATCAAATTCCTGGCTACGCCCCTGGTAGGTACATATTTTCTTTGCAATCTGTATTACTATTTCATGCTCAACTTCATTGAAGAGATATAATTCAAAATATAATTAACAATCAATACAGCACCATTATTAATTTACTATTTTTCAAAATTTTGCCACGGCACACTTCCACCGTTGCTGCGGCACAGTTGTGTGCCGCGGCACACAGGTTGGGAAGCACTGGCCTAAGTCCCGAGGACAGCAAAACATGCGACTGATGTCTTGGAACAGCGTCGCCATCTGTCGAAAGCAATTGTTGATATTTTCTAAAGTTCCATCTGCATTTTCTTCCATTTATCCTGAGTTCAACCATCGGTTTAATCCATTCGTTCATTCTCATTATGGTCTTGCTGTGTAATCTCATTCTTTGCCTTCCTGTCTTCTACGCTGTGAGCGAGTAAATCCCGCACCCTTTTTATTCTGGCTTTAACTTTGCCAGTTTCTGACAAATCTTGATAAAACTCGGTAGAAATTTAGTCGAAACAGATCTATGTTCAGACTGTTCGCAACATGTTTTATTTGTAGCAACTGCACGCAGTGGCGCAGCGAGGCATAGTGCCGCCTGGGGAGAAAATAAAAAGTTCCGCCTTTCGCCGCGAAAGAAAAAACACAACACACAACTTCCGAAAAATCTTTAAAATCTTGACAAGCAGAAAAAGGTCGTCGCATTTTTAATCATTATTAACCCCTTAACTGGGGATGACGGATATATCCGTCCATTTTACATTGAGTTACAGTTAAATACCCAGTTAAGGGGTTAAAACCGAAAAATACCGCCCTAACACATTGGTGCATCGCATCTTCATTCAACATTTCAACATCAGAAAAATCTTGACATGCAAAAAGATCGCCGTGTATGTCAGCCTATATACAAAACTCGAAAATGTCGCCCACAGGACAAGTGACTCCTGGGGTGATTCGCCCCCACCGCCCCTCCCTCGCTACGCCACTGACTGCATGTCACGAAACAAACCACAACGTAAGTATTCATTTACATGATGATGATGATGATGATGATGATGATGATGATGATGATGATGATGATGATGATGATGATGATGATGATGATGATGATGATGATGATGCAACTGACCAGTGGCGTAGCCAGGATTTCCGAAAGGGGGTTTTGAAAAAAAGTTCGTCGATAACAGCCAAGAGGGGTTTTCACCCCAAAATCGCCAAAAATCGCCTCAAAAAACAAAAATTGCATTGAAATACATAAAAAATATTTTTTGCCGTCCAAGGGGTGTTTTTAACCTCCACCCCCCTCCGTGGCTACGCCACTGCAACTGACCTTCTAAGAAACAGGAGTCCAATGCACAAGACGAACGATCCAATAGCCAAGGCAATGACAAGAATGATTAAAACAGACAAACCTACAAAATCATCCACACCACAACATATTAACATCAACCAAAGATTAAACACTAAAACCAGTTACTTGCTTACCTATCTGCCTACCTACTTAGGCCTACTTGTTTTACTGTCCAGCGATGTAGAGTCGATCTATGAAGATCATCGATCAAGTTTTATCGATTGATTGACTGATTGATCTTCGATTTTATTAATAATATTTTTGCATCAATTTCATTTTGTCATTCTCATTAAATCATTTCGCTGGACCTGATTCTTTCATTCGCTCTTTCAATTCTGTTTATTCATTCAATCATTTTTCGTCTATTTCTTCGTTCAGGTGATTGATCATCATCATCATCGTCGTCGTCGTCGTCGTTGTCGCCGTCATCATCATCATCATCATCGTCATCATCATAATCATCGTCATCATCATCATCATCATCATCATCATTTCATCATCATCATATCATCATCATCATCATCATCATCATCATCATTGATCATCATCATCATCATCATCATGATACTTTAGTCAAGTTTAGTGTTTTATAAAATGATACTTGCACTATTCCTTCACGTCAATAAGTCAACCAATTGTCAATTCTTTTATATATATATATATATATATATATATATATATATATATATTATAGTGGATTATTGCCTAAATTTACAGCGACCAAACATAATTCACGCAATAATGCACCGTTAAGCTAAACACATTGGAAAATTCCCCTCTGGTAAAACATGAAAACTATTACAGACTTACCGTACGGAATGGATAATCCATTATTTTCCGGTTTATCAATATTTGCGGCCGACCGTACTACAAAAACAAAATGAAGATGATCACAAGTACGCACACACACACACACACACACACACACACTAGCAGAAAGAAAGAAACGAGGTGTCTAAAGTCTAAACTACGCCCTCTGTCGAAGAGTGCTGTCATCCGTTGCCACACATACAAACAGTGTAGCTCGGTAGTGATGGATGGCTGAGATGGTTTGCAATAAAGCATTCCTGTGTACGCACGTGGAAATGGATGCTGTGCGAAATGAAGAAAATACCTTCACAGATAAACATGAATCAAACGACTGGAGACATCAGCGTCGGCGCCGGTGAACGGAGAAGATCGCAAGAGACTTCGTCTCATTCGACGTTGATACAGTGAAACGACGTTATAGTGAAATAAGTTAAGCTGCGATCTTCATTAACGCACACTGTTTTGCTTGGGCATTCATGTTTTATAATACACCACATAATGATGATGGGGATGATGATGATGATAATAATAATAATAATAATAATAATAATAATAATAATAATAATAATAATAATAATAATAATAATAATAATAATAATAATAATAAATCATTAATAATAAATCATTAATAACAAATCATTAATAATAAATCATTAATAATAAATCATTAATAATAATAATAAATCATTAGTAATAATAATAAATCATTAGTAATAATAATAATAAACGTTTCTTCCTGTGTTTCTGTATAATAGAAAGGGAGAGTTTCTGATTTCTGTTGTCTTCTGTACTTAGACGCTCATTTGAAATTATTAACCCCTTAACTGGGTATTTAACTGTAACTCAATGTAAAATGAACGGATATATCCGGGGTCCCCAGTTAAGGGGTTAATAATTATAATTACTAAATGTTTTGCCAATTTGTAAAGCGCCTTTTCTTGTATGCACCGGGCATAGCGGCGCAGACCACGTTAATGTTCAATATAATAATGGTCGATCTGGGAATACAGTATTCGAGATGCCAATGACTCCAATGGCCGAATCTCAGACTTGAACCCGGGGCAGACAGGCAGACTTTATACGCAAGGTCGACAATCTCTGCCCAACCGATCCAGCACGGAGCCAGACACGCTGTTCCGGGCATTTTGCCAGGAATTTGCGTCCTGTGGAGGGGGTTCCATATTTCGGGGGGCGTCAATAAAATACAGTGCACCGTACGGCTCCGTCGAATCATCGAAATTTTAAAACTTCCAAAGATAATCACGACAATGAATGGTGAATATAAAGACTACCCCATGCAGTAGGATGACGTTCATCATGACTACACGCAGTGTTTATTCTAGCCACCTTGACATTGTGGGGAGTTTGAAATGTTGGGGGGGGGAGAAGGTTTGTCTGCCCAAAAACCTTGACGAGCAAAAAAAGGTCATCCTGATATAATTTTATATGGTCATATCCTTCTCTTTTTCCCCTCTCCAAAATAAAAAACCCTCTCGTCACACTTTTTGGGGAAATTTCCATCCCCAATGCAACATATATAATTTTTATTGGGGGGGGCGAATTTTCAAACTTTGGGGAGGGAAATCCCCCAAAAAGGGTCTAGAATATACACTGACTACACGAGTCAATCTGTAAATGGATGACATTTTAGAATTTTACAGTAAATGAATACTTTTAACACTAATCTGCTTCGGTTATAGCCAGCACCACCCTTGAAAAGGGTGTAGGGGCAGGGGGTGTGTCTGCCACAAACCGGGTGGTGTAACCCCTGCTGGGGGCGTAGGAAAAATCCCCGCGCTGGGTCGTGCAAAATTGGACACAAATGGACTCGGACAATCCTAGATCTGACTCTTTTAAGCAAGTAAGTAAGTAAAACCTCGTGAATTTATATAGCGCCTTCGTTAGTAGACGCCTCGGTAGCTGCTTATTATTAGGCGCTGCTACGCTTAGGATCTTAACCCCTTAACTGGGGATCCCGGATATATCCGTCCATTTTACATTGAGTTACAGTTAAATACCCAGTTAAGAGGTTAAGATCTACGCTTCGCGTACAGACCGATGAATCTGGCTTTGCATCGCGTAGGTCCGACAGTGGACCGTTTCCGAGCAGTCGGTATATAGGTACTTGGCGGTACTTGTTCGGTACTTACTTCCGGTACAGTTCCACTTGTCTCCGGTCCAGGAGTTGTACCTGCACTTCATGCGATGCACTTCGTCGCTGAAATTACACTTGACGGTCAACGAATCGCCGCTTCGAATGTACCAGGCATTCTGAAACGACGGGAGGTCGGGACAGCCGAGCGCTACAAAAATACCAACCAGATCTCAACACTCCATGCAGTATACAGCTCACAGCTCGTCTATTCATACGGATTGCAGGAACAATGTTCAATAATTTCATCAGGATAATAAATAATTAAATGCCTGTCCTAATGAGTTCAAAAAACAGTCTCGGCTCCAGGATTTGGCAAGTGGGGGGATGGGGGTTGGGGTGGCAACTTTTAAGCATGGGGGCGAGCAATTTGTTGATAGGTATGAGGGTCCAGGACAATTTGTTGATAGATATTCAATAGTTCAATAGTAGTAATTATATACAGTCCCAACAGAGGGCCACTGGTGGGGGCCAGGCACTCAATAGGGAGCTCGGACCCCCCGCCCCACCCCCGGACCCGCCATGTGGAGCCGTCGCTGCAAGAAAAACATGGATAGAAAACTTAAAACAGGATGCAGAAGACATGCAAAAGCACTTCATCCAATTGACCAGGGCAGCAAGAGACAGACAATTAAGAAGAGGAAGGAACCCCCATTAAGACCCATCGTCCAGCCCAATAGGGAACGACGGAAGGAAAGAAAGAAAGACAAAAGGCAAGTATACAGATTGGTCTGAGGTCATAAGTGGGGTGCCACAGGGTTAGATGCTAGCCCTGTTGGTACAGTACTCTGCTGCTTTTCAGTACATATCATCGACACTTGATCAACCGTAAATTCTTTTAACAAACTGACTCTTCGAAGCAAAAATGCAACATGATGAAGATACAGTATATTATTGTCTGTATAGTAGAACTTCGTTATAGCTGACTCGGTTAAAACGCATCCTCGGTTATAACGTACCGGAATAAAGCGCGATTCCGCGTGATGCGTTATCGTACTGGATAAAACGTAACACGGATTGTAACGTGCTAAATTTTAGAGACTCGCTAAGGACGTTATAACCAGTGTTTACCAACAAGGTCCGCTGTTCGAACTGTTCGCAGAAACTCAAGACTCCATTGTATTTTAATAGACGCCAATGGCAGTTGTAAATTTCTTTGACTTTGACCTTCTGCAATGATTATTGACCATAGAGATTGTCAATTATAAATAAATAAATGAAAAAGAAACACTTGTTGCTATTAACCCCTAACTGGGTGAAACGCTTGTTGCCCAGTTATTAATCGGTCGACGTTGATTCGAAAATTAGTTTAAGAACTCCGCACAAAAGGTCTCAAGTCATAATATTGATCTGTCCGAGAATAATATTGAACTGCGCTTCTGATTTTCATCTTCAGTGAGGACGTTGTTTAATTATGAGTCTCGTGAAGGAAGTCTTAAGCAAGTAAGTAAAACGAAATTTCTATAGCGCTGTCAGAAAGCTCGGCGCTGTGCACCAGCTTATTCACGAGCTTTTACCCTCTCCGCTCCCCCAACCCCGCCCCGAAATATTCAAATCTTGTCCTCTGCAGAAATTGAAATGGCGAAGAAAGATTCGTTCGAATAATAATAATAATAATAATAATAATAATAATAATAATAATAATAATAATAATAACAATAACAATAACAATAACAATAACAATAACAATAATAAATTATTCCTCTATTCCACTTTCCCGGTTCTCGCTCGTGTCCGCAGTGGCGGCTCCACCGAGGGTCAGGGGGCCCGTGCCCCTATTGAGTGCCTGGCCCTCAGTGCCCCCCGTTGGGACCCTATACTTAATGCTCTACATAATAACTAATGTTTGGCCCCATGCTTAGAAGTTGCCACCCCAACGCCCCCCACTTGCCAAATCCTGGAGCCGCCACTGCTCAGTGTCCGTAAATTCTCGTTCGTCGGTCGGTTGGACGCATCTGTCTCGCATGAGGAGCGACGCCAACGTTTCTGTCCGTTTGTCGATAAGAGTGCAGCAGCAGTGAAGAAACTGAGTGCAGGAGTGCAGAAGAGGCGGCGGCAGCTTCCAGCAGGTATATAATTAATACAGATTAGTATTCACTTCGTCCGGAAGTCCCCGGACTAATCCCGCCGGGACGTCCCAACTGAGCGCGACGGGGGACCAGCGCACGATCAACAGACTGGTCCCCTGGGATCCGAGTAGTTGGGCGGGTGGGGAGGGGGAAGTATTCTCCGAGAGAGTGGGGGAGGGTGATTGTGGGTGAGGGGTTTGAAAACCGAAGAAGAATCACCCTACAACAACGTGAATTGCCCTGAGGGCAGGTTGCTGATATCAGTGATATGCTGGAGCCAGACAAAGGGGACATTTACGAGGAAGAGATAGGAAGGAGAGGAGAAGGGGGTGAAGAGATAAGACAGAGGAAAGGTGATATCTTTTGATAGTATATCAGTTTAGTTATGGATTATTAATCTTAATTTCCCGCAGATAAGCATTTAAATGAAGTCACATAATTTGATACAAATTTATATAAATAATTGAGATTCAAGACTGTAAATTCTTTATAAAAATTCGACAATATAATAATAATGATAGTAATAATAATAGTAGTAGTAATAATAATAATAGTAATAATAATAGTAGTAGTAGTAGTAGTAGTAGTAGTAGTAGTAGTAGTAGTAGTAGTAGTAGTAATAATAAGTAGTAGTAGTAATAATAATAATAATAATAATAATAATAATAATAACAGGTTATAGAGTGGTTTAGTAGGAACTGCTAGTAGTAGTAGTAGTAGTTTCACCCATAATTCATTCAATTATGGTCTTGAGTGGTTCAGTGGGGTCTGTCAGTGGGGTCTGCTTCTTTGTCTTGAAAACCACAATTTCATCACCCATCCATTCGTAACAAAACTATAACCATACGTCTTGCTGTGTAATCTCATTCTTCTTTACCCCCCTTGTCTTCCTAAAGGTTGTTCTTGATTTCTCTTTCTTTGTCTTCTTGTCTTTCATTTCATTTCATCATCAAAAAAATAACAAAAATAACAAAACTATAACCGTATACTAGGTCATAAATACCTAATTCAGTTACCGTTTAATAACTATTTCGTCATTTTTTGGCTTATTTGCCACACATTCAAAGCGTTCATTCCACGCATGCAATGTCCTCCCAAATGCAAAGCCGATATAACTCGCCCCATTAATTAATTATTCTTCGCCAGCGATGGATGCGACTTTGGCGGCAGACTATTTTCTCGCGCAACCAGTGACCGTGAGTGATTTCAGGCAGGAAAACGCAAAGAACGCCCGCAGAGAAGGCACAATTTATTTTATAAGTCTAGACTTCTGTACTTGAGCAGAAGAAATATTGGTTCTTGAGAGCGGCACACTCGTTTCAATTCCCACGACCTGTGGAAGGAACATCGCCCCAGTGGTTGCACAGTCGACCGCCAGGAGGACCGAGGAAAGAACATACGGGTGGGGGAAGGGGAGGGGGAGAGGAGGGGAGCAGAGAGTCGGTGCAGTGTGATGGATAGGTCACGTGATGTCCCGCCGGGAACAAAAACCGAACAGTCGGCAGTTGCCGATGACACTCTGAGATAGCTTCAAGTCTTCTGAGAACCGCGACTGCGTGGATCGGAATAAGATTCGACAAATAGATAGCAGGAAAGACGATGAAACCGATAACCGGTGGCGTAGCCAGGATTCCAAAATGGGGGGGAGGGGGACGCACTTTGACGGTTTTCGACCCAAAAGTCTTGACAAACAAGACAGGGTCGTCGGCTCAAACGCCTCGATGTCTGCTTTCCTCATTCTAACAGTGCCCCCCCCCACATGCACCCTTCCCCCGCAACGTCTCACCGGTTTTAAACGAATCTCACGATCGGTCCCAATCCGAATAGGGGCCGGGCCCTCCGAGCCCCCCCCGGCTACGCCAAAGCTAACAATAATAAAACAAGCGCTAAGTTGATTTTTAGTTTATTAACTAACTGTTTAGCAAATTGAATGTCTGTCAGTTTTTATCAAGACTCCATGCCTTTAGGGGTGGGGTGGGGGTTGGAGTGAGGAGGGAATTGATTTGGCTGGAGGGGAAGAGACACAGTTCAATGCAAAACAATTTAGTACTGCGATTTGGGTGGGGATTTTGAGATTTTTGGTTGGTGGGGGGATCTCCCCTCATAACAGGCCTGGATAAAACATTGTTCGCTGTTAATACGCAAGTTTCGCGACGCACGGAGGTCGATCAGGGCAGTCAGCATGGAATGGTGAACCATACGCATTTAGTGTTGGCTTTATCCGTCAGAACTTTCCCCTCAATGATTTTAGGTTTCTAGGGTGAGAAGAGCTGTCCGACCCAAAAAGTCAATTTAAAAAGTAAAGTTTTCCCATGCCCGAATTTGAGCTTTGGGGCCGGCGCCGATCTCCGGTCTCTTAGGCATACAGTGACGCAGGTGGCATACGCCATTAACCTATAGTAGGTTGCCAGTCAAACATCCAGGCCCGCGCTTTACTTCGCAGCGAACGCTGCTCCTCAATTTGATGCTACAACCGCCCTCTAACGGGTAAGGCTGAGTTGACCTTAGTGGCTCCTACGGGAGTTGAACCCGCTCCGTCGGCGTGCCTGCCAAGCGTCTAACCGCTTCTGCCATCTTCCCAATTGTTCCGAAGATTGCCACTGTTGCAACGATTTCTGCCATCATTGATCAAGTAAATACATACGAACAAAAATTGGCGCAATCCAACCAATTGACGCACTTCAACGGTGGCGTAGCCAGGGTTACGCAGAAAGGGCAAGACTAGAAGCAGAAAAACGTCGTCAAGGATTTCTTGGCACATCGATTCTGTTCCAATCACCCTCCACCCCCTCACAGAAAAATCCCCCAACGTTTTTCGCAAGTCTCATCCGGAATAGGCAGGGATGTTTTAACCCCACCCCTAACACCCCGACAATTTGAGACCGACACTTCAACAATCTAAGCCTGAAATGACATTTTTTGCTTGTCAGACTTTGTCGGCATGGATGGACCCCAAAATATATCAGCACCCCCACTTTGATAATCCTAGAAATAACTCTGGGAATAGGGGTTCGGCCCCGCCCTGTGGTTACGCCAATGCACTTTAACACCATACCGAAATGCAGGGTTTGGCTGACCTGGAAAACCAGCCCGAGAAATTTTGCCATTGTCTTACAAAGGCGGTAGACCCCGGGCAAGTACAATGTGAGAGGCCCAGTTGCCGAACACTCGACTGAACAGGGGTTCAGTGCTGCGCCACCTATCGAGTGCCGAGCAAACCTCGTGACGCCAGTGTAAAGCATATTAAAATTTAATATAGGCCTAAATTTTCCGAGAAATTTGTGAACACTGAATTAATTACGGTTTTGTTAAAGGAATTTATCTTTAAAATATTATTGATCGAGAAGCTTTCAAATCCGTGATTTGCAATTTCGTCAAGTTCACACCCTCTTATACTATACAGGGGCAGTGACGCAGATTAGTCGCTTGAGATTTTGTTCTCTTCAGTTTGTTTATTAACTCGACAAATTTGAATGTTGCTCTTGCGAATTGTTAAAATTTTTACTCTTAATTTTTAGGCTGTTTCCTGCAGTTTATGTCGGTATATTTTTCTTTAACCAGTTTTATTTAACTTTGCCGGAATTTATAGACTCAGAATCAACATGACCTATTATCGCTCATTTCATTACCGTTACTATTTGTAATTGAATTGAATTTAGGCCTTCTCTTAGTTTTTACAAATTAAATTTTTACTCCACACTAATATTGGCTGCACTTTTGACCTCGTGCTGAGCTTGTGAGCCGCTGCATGAGCTGAAAGATAATTTGACTTTTCTTCACAACTTTATTTTACTCGTTAATCTCAGCCTGACATCATGACATTATTTCCTCTCTATTTGTTTATTCTAACTGTTCATTTCTTTTCCCCTAAGCTTGATATACGAAAACCGATTAATCATTGGACCTACCGCACTGCCGTTGATCAATACTCACATTTAAACAAAATTCCTATCTCCTTTTCCTTAACCTCCGTTGTTCACATCTTCGTCTTCGCCGTTCGCATTTCCATCTCACCCGACGCACAGATATCATTATCATCCTTCTCGCTCTTTCAGGCGATATCCACCCAAATCCCGGACCATCCCAATCACACATGACACTATGCACTCTCAACATCAGATCCTCACTAATCCTCAACACACACATTCACTAACGAACTTGCTAACACAAAAATTAGACCCCTTCTTTCCAATACACATGCTTCACTCCTCAGCCATAGACATAGTTGCACTAACTGAAACCTGGGTATCTCCGTCTACAACTTCATGCCAGTTGATCGAGGCAACCCCACCTGGCTTTTCCTCTTGAGCTTTCCCCGTTTGAAAAAATTTACCAACTGTTCTTCTAATCTAGGTGGAGGCACTGCTTTTCTTATTCGTGATCATATACAAATTAGCAATTCCTCTTCAATGAATTTCTCTTCATTTGAATGCTCATTAGTCACCCTCAATCTTCCTCTCTCAAAACTAACTATTTTTAACATTTATCGTCCCCATTATCATCAAAATACTCAGCCTCATTTGTGACATTCCTTGATGAATTTACCTCTTTTTGGGCTCTGCAGCTACAACTCCAAAATTCTTAATTACTGACTTTAATTTACACGTGGACAAGAGTGATGATCCTAACTCTACCCAATTCATGCAGCTGCTCAACAGACAAACCTCACGCAACACATATCTCTTCCAACTCACACTTTTGGACACACTTTAGATCTACTTATCACGTCATCTTCTTCATCATTATCTCCAATCTCAGCAATTAGTCAAGTCTCTCCATCTGATCATTTTCCCATCTTCACCATTTTAAGTATCTGCTCACCAACTCCTCCACCTCGTGGCACCTACTCATTCCGCCGTCTCAACAAAATTGACATTGCCTTGTTCTGTGATAACATTAAGTCATCTGACCTAATTACTAACACCCCCTACTACCCTGTCATCACTGATCGATAAATACAATTCTGTGCTTTCTGGTCTTCTCAATAAACATGCTCCTATCATCACTAGACCTTTTTCGTCTCATAACAGCAAACCCTGGTATAACTCTTTCATTCATGCTTTCAAGTCATTTCGCAGACGTCTTGAGCGAACCTACCATAAAACACATTCTCCATCTGACCTTTTAAATCTTCGTTCCACCACCAACCGCTATCATAATCTCCTTACATCTGCCAAAAAGAAGTACTATTCTAACATCATTTCAACAAATAGCTCAAATCCACGTAAGCTCTGGAAAACTGTAAATGATCTTTTCCATCGCAAAGACTCAAAACCTCTCCCTCAATCCATTTCCCTGTCAGAACTTGCTGAATCTTTTGCTAAGTTCTTCTCTGTAAAAATCTCCAAGATTCTGCAGTGTCCTCAAGTCTTTCACTATTACTCAAACCACCTCTCCTCATTATCCTCCTCCCCACAACCTCCATGCAATTTATCCAGCTTCACTCCTACAACTGAAGAAGAGGTATCCAAACTTCTACTATCCTTGCCAAACAAACAATGTGATCTAGATCCCATACCTACCTCTTTTACTCAAACAGTGTGCCACCGTGCTTACGCCTATTATAACTAGAATCATCAACCTCTCTCTTATCTCAGGCACTTTCCCATCCGCATTCAAAAACTCTTTTGTCACTCCTCTCCTAAAAAGCCTGGTCTTGACAGAGAAGATCTCAATAACTATCGCCCCATCTCAAACTTTCTCTTCTATCAAAACTTACTGAAAAATTGTGCTTTCCAGACTGAATGAACATCTTTCAAGTAACTCACTATATAATGCTCATCAATCTGCCTACACTAAACATCACTCAACTGAAACTGTCCTCGCCTACATTTATGACAGACTCTTAACTGCAAAGTTACTGGCCTTTGTCTCCTTGATCTCTCTGCAGCATTTGATACCATAGATCACAAAATTCTGCTCGAGCGACTCTCTCTCTGGTTTGGCATATCTGAAAAAGCTCACAACTGGTTTGCATCTTATCTCAAATCTCGGTCTTTTCAAGTGTCCTGTCTTGGCCAAATTTCTCTTTCTCATATTATAGATTATGGAGTGCCTCAAGGATCTGTTCTCGGGCCTGTACTGTTCAGCCTTTACACCACACCACTTTCATCTCTAATTAATTCCCTCAAATTAAACCACCAACTCTATGCCGATGACACTCAGCTATTCCTTTCCTTCTCACCTCTTTCATTCAATGCTTCTATTATTGAGCTTGAATCTGCATTCTCGTCAATCTCTGCATGGATGTCATCTAATCTCCTCGCTCTCAACCCATCTAAGACAGAGTTTCTTTTAATCGGACTACCCCAACAACTCAAAAAATTGACAATCCTAAACTAGTTTTGGCTCTTAACACCACAATAACCCCTGTCCCAACTGCTAGAAATCTCGGATTCAAATTTGATTCTTTTCTAAACTTCGAATCACAAATAAATTCAATTCGTGACCTTCGTCGCCTACGTCCTTGTCTTGATATTAAGACTGCGTCCACAATCGCCACCTCTATAGTCCACTCCAAATTAGATTACTGTAACTCCTCTACTATTTCCCAAAGCCTCCATCAACAAATTGCAATCAATACAAAATGCACTTGCTCGTGCTGTTACTAAGTCACCTAAATTCTCCCATATTTCACCCATACTAAAAATCATTACATTGGCTAAAATAACAGAACGTATCCAATATAAGATAATAACACTTACACATAGCTCACTTCAGTCATCAAAACCTGTCTACCTTAGATCACTATTAACCCCTCAGCCTCCTCGACCCACACGTTCATCATCTCATCTCACTCTGTCACGCCCGCTAAATCAGTCATCCCTGAAAATTTGCAAAAACTCTGGAACTCGATCCCAGCTTCCCTTCGCACACTTGGACACTTTAAAACAATAAAATCTGATTCCTCATTTCCTATAATTCCCGCACTATCTCCTCAAGTCTTCAGGTCTAAGCTTAAATCCTTCCTGTTTCTGAAATCATTTCCGCCATAGCTGTAACAACCTAGCCTCACTGCCCTTCGGATATTGACCATTGCCTGGCTGATCCCACACCTTTCCTATAGCTATTTTAAGAGGCTGAGCGCCTGAGAATAAGCAGCTACTGTTGTGCTGCTTTCCAAGGCGCTATAGAAATCCACGAGATTTTACTTACTTACTTACTCTTTAGAATGCAAAATTATAATATACATACGAGAAATTCGCTTAATCGCAAGGTCTGTGCAAATTATAAGCGGAATAGCAAAGCGCAAAATGCAATGGCAGATATCAGTACATTTCTGCAATAAAGTAACCAAATGAAAATATGAACGTGTAATGATGACCACAAGAATTTGCATTGTACGCATTCATGTACATATGCATGCATAATTATTTGTAATTTTGTATATGGACAGAATTCGTGTATGCATACAGGTGAAATGGCTACACAAAGAGCACGCGTAAGACAGAAATAAAATGCACATATAGCCAGTGGCGGCTCCACAGGAGGGCCCCGGGGGCCCCTGTCTCCCTTATTGAGTGCCTGCCCCCAGTAGCCCCCTATTGGGACCCTATACTTAATACTACATACCTAGCAACAAATGTCTGGCCCTCATGATTAGAAGTTGCCACCCCAACGGTACCCCCCCACTTGCCAACTCCTGGAGCCGCCACTGCATATAGCCTGTGAAACTGGAGATGACCAGTGGCGGTTCCAGAATTTCTTGGTGCGGGGTTGAACTGAATTCATAGGAAGTTGGTGGGGATGAAAAGAGAAGGGAAAAATAAATAAACTTTGCCGAAAAACAACTGACAAAAGGGATTTTCCCCATAATTTTCTACACTTTTACCGAACAAGAATTTGCATTGTACGCATTCATGTACATATGCATGCATAATTATTCGTAATTTTGTATATGCACAGAATTTCTGGAACCGCAGTTTTTTCTCAGTTCTTTTACCCAAAAATTAGCTTTCACAAGCGAGAAAAAAGTCCGGAAGTCCGGTGACGGATACATCCTCACTCATCCCCCACGTGGAACCGCCACTGGAGATGACGTTTTTTGTTTGTGGCAGACCACTTTTCACGACTTTGGAGGAGTCAATCGAGTGTGAAATATTCCTATTTTATTTCCTTAATATCTTGGCGTTCGCGGCGGGCCTTGCACCGGGAATCTCCCGGTATCCAGTCGGCCCAGTCCAAGCCTGCCGAAGTGGGTGGTGGCTTTTGGGGGGCGGGTTGGGAGTAGGGTGGAGTGGTTGAAGGCGTCGACTTTCCTGATATCTTCTTTTTAATGTCTCAATATAATCGGATCTCACATCGACTGATGATCGTAACAGGGCTAATATTAGATCGGTCGGTGACTACATGATCTCTCTATACGCGCCTCCTGTAAAGCTCTCTTTGATTATGCGTGACATTTGTAAGAAGACAATTTCAAGCAATCGGATATAATATACTGTATAGTGTATGTATATATATATATATATATATATATATATATATATATATATATATATATATATATGCCATGCCAGGTTACTTTTAACTCAATGCTGTGCGTGAAAATCACCGCCACATGGACTGGTGGCGAATAGCAGTGTCTCACACACGCCTGATAGCCGGGGCCTGAGGAGCGGATTTCCACCCACCCAAACCACACAAATCTCTCTGCCCCTCCTGGAAAATAAAAACACCAATATTTCCCATTGATATTTGAAAACCTTGCTAAAATAGTAACCGTGACCATTGTGTTAAGATGTGTTTTGCCCCCTCTTGGAAAAATTTATGTGGCATAGCCATGACCATTATGTTTCCCCCTTCTGGAAAAATTTCTGTGGGCGCCCATAAGACAGGCGTTTAAATTTGGGTCGCAAAATTCTCTGAGAACTGTCGTTTGGTTCGTGCTGAACCTGCAGGCACTAATGAGGTACTTATGAGGTACTTATGAGACCCTTTGGCAGCGCCTACTCGCTCTATGGTAGTATCTATGCATGTATGTGCGTCTGTATGTATGTATTTATGAACGCTTGTTTGTACGTGTGTCATTTTTGTATGTATGTATGTATGTGTATTGACTTTTATGGTGCATAAAATAAGCTTGTTCGATATATGAACAAACAACATTGAATAACTACTATATACAACTATTATAACAACTATATACTGTATTATGTTGAAAGTAACCAAGCCAGAAGAAAGACCGATAGGTACGCTGTATACCGTATACATCGAATGCTCATGGTATCAAAATATAGAAATAGAGGCTATTTTGTATTTTATTACTGGCAAATTCGGAGTCCCATCGGGTTAACTGGGAAAACGTTTTGATATTCCATACGCAGCGGGCGAAAAAAAGCAGCCGCCGTCGCCGCCGCCGACGACGACGACGAAACGAAAAGAAAGACAAGAAACGCGTTCCTTACGATGCCCCAGAGGGAAGCCACCGGCCGCCCGTCGAAAAGCCCAAGATCCTAACCGGCCGTTGATGGACTGGTCCCGGGCGGGAAGACGGACCGACGAGCGCACGTCCATACCAACAAGAGGCAGTAGATTTCTTCTGTCGTACATGTCGAGATATCGCGAATTCTCTTTTCCGCGAAAGAAGAAAAGTGGGGTTTGTTTTTCGTCGTCGCCCTTTCGAAAGTCGAAACCGCGTGTTTATAAAACAAAAGCGGAAACATCGCCGTTTTTCGCCAACGAGACGACGACGACGACGACGTTTTTTCGCCGTAAAACGAAAAACGGGGAGTAAACAGCGACTTTTGATCGTAGGTAATGCCCCCCTCCTCCTCCCTAAGGGTGCGCTCGATGGAACCAATTACAGTTGAGACTCGATATGACGATGCCGGGTTACAGTGACAACCGCTTAAACCGATTGTCAGTTTGCATCGACGCGCCTACAAGTAATCGCCGTGATAATCATAATGAGGTTATCCTGTACTTACTACTACATGCCAACAAATGGTTGCCCCCGATGCTTAGAAATTGCCACCCCACCCCAACGCCTCCTCACCACTTGCCAAATCCTGGAGCTGCCATTGCCTGCAGACATCCAACATATATATGTGCTACTCGGCATACTTGCGAAGTACCGCGGTCAAGGCTGAACCGGGACCAAAAACTCGACCATCAAAACTAGGACCAGAGAAAAGGACTCGACCCTCAAGGCCAGAACCAGGACCAAAACTCATCCCCCAGGTCAGAACCAGAACCAAGAGATTCGACCCTCAAGGTCAGGACTAAGATCAAGAACCTTGTGACTTGTCATTAAGGAACCCTTAAGGCCAAAACCAATGCCAAGAACTGACATCCCCCGCTGCGCCGACACGGTTCGCCCACCTACCCTGATATTCGAACAGGTAGTGCGGTCCGTTGAGCAGGTTCTCGTTGCGAACGAACCCGATCTCCAGTCGGTTGGTGGTCGTGACGTAGACGACCGACTGACGCAGCGCGCCTCCGCACACCGCCACGTTCCGTGACGTCACTCGGGGGCAGACGACGACGGCGATGACGACGACGACGACGACGACGACACCTGTTGTCCCGGTTCTCGGAGGACGGCGTAGGTGAGGCACTGGGTGGCGTTCTGCCTCGACGACGACGTCGCCGGGCCGCGCCTGATCCGCACCACCCCGAAGTCGTGCAGGGTCAGTCGTATGACCTGGCCCGGGCTGACCTCGACCAACCAAGGGGTCGTCACCCCGCCGCATCCGGTCATCTCCGTGACGAGGCTGGCAAGATGGCCGCCCTGCGATGACGTCACCGGCGTCACCTGCGGAAACGTGCAGAAGTCGGTCGACGTCTGAACTGCAACGACAAATAGAAAAGGCGCTACATAAATCGCACAGTTACGATCCAGTAGAAACAGAAAAGGCGCTACAAAAATTGCATAAGTTACAATCCAGTAGAAACAGAAAAGGCGCTACAAAAATTGCCTAAGTTGCAGTCCAATAGAAATAGAAAAGGCGCTACATAAATCGCACAGTTACAATCCAGTAGAAATAGAAAAGGCGCTACAAAAATTGCATAATTTACAATCCAGTAGAAACAGAAAAGGCGCTACAAAAATTGCCTAAGTTACAGTCCAGTAGAAATAGAAAAGGCGCTATAAAAATCGCACAGCAAAACTCTAGTAGAAATAGAAAAGTCGCTACAAAAATAGTACAGTTGCAACCTAGTAGAAATAGAAAAGGCGCTATATGAATTGCGCAGTACTATCGAGCGGTAGAAATGCAAAAGACGCTATAAAAATCGCTTCATTACATTACGCGGTCAAAACAGTAAGGTTCCTTCCGTTGTTGGGGCTCTACTTCGATCGGACTCAATGGCCGAGCGCAGGTGACCTTCGGTTACCTTTAAGGCAGCGATATCCGATCTGCAGGTACGGCTTCAGGTCGTCGGGACACGGCTTGTACCTGGCGAACTCCGAGTCCGGAATCCGGATCTCGCAGCGCCTGCGTCCCGAGCACCTGGAGTCGGCCAGTTCGACGACGTTCGACGAGCAGCCGAGGTGTCCGTAGTCGAGCTTGACGCACCTGCTTATGTGCATTCGACCGTAACGCGCATGCGTAATGACGATCACCTCGTCGACGGCGCATGACGCCAGGAACGTCTCCGTCTCGCAGAATGACATGAAACTGTCAGACGACTCTGCGGTCATAACAAGTACCAGCGTATACTGCAGCATACTTACATGTACAGTATATCCAAGAAGTACAGCATCATACTGATGCCTAGGAAGCACAGTGGCACGGTGGTATATAGACGACAGCATTCTGAGTAGTAGTAGTAGTAGTAGTAGTAGTAGTAGTAGTAGTAGTAGTAGTAGTAGTAGTAGTAGTAGTAGTAGTAGTAGTAGTAGTAGTAGTAGTAGTAGTAGCAGCAGCAGTAGATGTAGCAGTAGATGTAGCAGTAGATGTAGCAGTAGTTAATATTAATATTATTTTTATTATTGTTGTTACTGTTATTATTATTATTATTATTATTATTATTATTATTATTATTATTCTCATCTTGAGCGATATTTATATAGGCATTCTGAGTAGCAGTAGTAGTAGTAGCAGCAGTAGTAGTAGTAGCAGTAGTAGTTATTATTATTATTATTATTATTATTATTATTATTATTATTATTATTATTATTATTATTATTCTCATCTGGAGCAATATTTATATCAGCCATTATTAAAACGCTTCTATAGCGCCTTTGTATAACTCGTGTTGCGCAAAAAACAATCGTTTAGGGCAAACAGTGCCTATCAAGGTTATGACCGTTTGCACGAGTTCAAGGTCGAAAGCTTGTA